>BPTQ01000007.1:106426804-106474818 GCA_019973895.1 Chrysanthemum seticuspe | reverse complement strand
AATTTAATAATTTTTATGGTTTATTTTCCTCTTTTTATACCTTTTTATAAAAAATACGAAAAATATAAATAGAATTTGATAATTTTAACTTTTTAATAAAAAAACCTTGAAAAAGACTTAATTTACGTTAATTTCGATTAAATTTTACTAATTTTTTTGATAAAAATTTATTCTTTTTATCACTTGTCACAGATTTTTAATACTTTTAAAGTCCTTTTATGATTTTAGAATAAGATTTCGATAATTTTTATATTTTTGTTTCCGGATACACCTCTTATACCCCTAACGATACATTTGACAGGATTTATTCGTAAATCCTTTATTCGATTATTCGTGTTTTCATGTGGTTGACTAGTTTATTCGATTTTATATAGATTTGATGAGATTTCGTTGTCCAAATTCGATTAAGATTGTGGATTACTAGTACATTGGTGTAGCTTAATCCTTGGTTACATGATCATTAGGTGTTAGAATTAGCTTAAACCTGTTGCTTTAGAGTAGTTTAGATATATTTTAGCTTATTTGATCAGTTGGTGTACTTTTGTGCTTATTAGCTTATTTCCTAAATGCTTATTTAGGACAGTTTACATAGCAATCCCCATATTCTCCACATAGGCCTTTGTTTTTATATTTTTAATTGCTTTAGAATAAGATTTTAGTATTTTCCTGAAATTTTCATAATTTTTAGACACTGTTCACTATTTTTCTTATTTAAAAATAGTTTTTTTAATCATTTTAAATTAGCTTTAATTGCATTTAATTCAGAAAAAGTTCCAAAAAAATAATTTTTCAATTTTAATAGTTTAAGATAAATATAAAAAGCATAAAAAATATTTTTCCATATTTTTCTCCTTTTATTTGGTATTTTTAATAATTTAAATTAGATTTAATTAGTATTAAATTCATAGAAAATAGGAAAATGATCTGAAAAATACAAAAATAGTTTTTAAAAGTCTTTTTTTGATATTTTAGATTTTTAGAAAGTAATTCCATAATTTTCCCTCTCTCTTTCATAATTTTTAGATAATTAGTTTATTTTTATTAGTTAATAATTAGTTTTTAATTAAAATAAAATCAAGAAAATTCCTAAAAAATATTTTTAATTCATAATTAGTTTTCTAATATCATTTTTAAAGTAAAAGTAGTTTTAGGTTATTTTTAGGATGTAGAATAGTCGTAGTTGCTTTTTATTCGCGTTTCGTTTAATTTCCCGTATTTGCGTTTTAGTGTAGAATTGCGTAGTTTGCCATAGTTCTTAGGATTTCCCATAGATTTTAGTTTCCTTATGCTTTTCTTATCCCGTAGTTTAGATAATATCATCTTATGCCCCTTATATTATTCGAATCCCGATTACTGAGACGTGAGTTGGAAATTCCATTCAACCCTCGTTCGGAACGATCTCGGTGCTCAAACCTGACACGTTTGAGTTACCCAAATACTACACTACTTCTCTATTATTGATTTTTAACAAATCAGTGAACCTCTCATAAATGTTCTCGACAGATTGCTAAGATCTTTGAAGGACTCGATATGAACCACTGAATCACTGAAGATCTTATTTGTTGATCAACAAGTGATGAAATGTTAAGTGTTCCTATGAGATCTTTTGATAAATCTCGTGGCTCTAGACTCAATAGTGCGTTTTGGTTTTCCTGAGCGGAGACTAGGGAGAGGGTCTCCTTCTTCAATACCAGCGATCTCTAAGAGAAAGCCAATAGTTTACGTAGGGTTCCCTGTGAGAATGAAACAAGCTTCTGTTGAGAGAAACTTGAGTGGCTAAGAAGGTTTAGTGCATGCGTCACTGGGTCCATGACGACTTTTAATCTTCAATACCAGTGTCACTAAGTGACAATCAGTAGCATATGAATTGAACCCGGTGTCTGCCCTAAGTTGAATAATCTGGAGGGCTGTTTCTTTTCACCCTTTTCTTTGCATTTCTTTTTGATTCTTCAAATCCTTCTTTCTCTGATTCTCGTTTTCTCCTTTTTATAATCGTACCTAAGGACTTCTAAGTACTAACTATTTGTGATGTCCTTGGGTAGATCCCTCCAGCTCTGGCGGATCATAGGACGGTTATTCCTAACCTTAGTCACCTTATAACTCCATGACTAACCTATGTTGCCATTAAAACCATAGTTTGTGAAAAATCTCTCAAATGGTTTGTAAATGAAAAACATGTTTGAACCACTGTAAGAGATAAGGTTTTGCATAATTACTCCCCCTCAACATGTGCTTAATAGTTTTAATGGTTAAATGCACAGTGAGGAAAGAGCGCGCCCATTTTGAATTGATCCACTCGAGATAGACAATCCCCCGCGAGACACGGTTACGTTGCGTAGTTAAAGAGTTACATTGTCAGTTTTTAGGTGACAACTAGCTCCAATAACTACCTTGAAGGTGTAGACAAACCTCGAAAGGTTGTCATACCCGTCAGAGTTCATGTCTATCAAGAGTTTCTCGAATGGTACATTCTACTCAGACAAGTCCTTTGCGAGACATGTTTACATTACTAGCGAACTAGTTTGAAATTATTACCCGTCCAGGACAAGTCTTTTCGAGTTACAAATAGTTTAGTACCGTCAATTCGTTGGTTAGGTCTGAGGTACACAGATTCATTTGCATTTTGTACAACATATTTCTTATCACACAATTTTCTCCCCCTCAAAAATGGCATAAAAAATGTTATTTTTGAACGGTTGACAATAAATATGACCATTTCGAGTGTTGCGGGAAGATGACCACTATGAACAATTTGTGAACAAAGTTTTAAATCAAATACTCTCCCTCAACAAGTGATATAAACGGTTGAGGTTTTGAAAATCATACGGGGAAGTACTTGTGTTTTTGAGCAAAACCTTGAAAAATGAAAGGTTTGATAGGTTTTACTCAAAAATAAGAAGCTTTCGCTCCTTTTATAAGGATTGTGGCACTGAGGCGTACCACAGGGTCCTTTCTTGACAATTACAGGTTGTACACTGTTATGTGTGCACAAGCCATAGACATATAAAATTATACATCCAAATATGTAATGAAAGAACCAATTCAAGGGGTACCAGGAAGTGCAGTGATGTTCCCAGGAGTGCGCAAAGGGCGTTGAAAGCCGGTTATGTTAATCCTGGGTCGACCACCAACATATCTCTCCAATCGTCTGAACTGATCCCGTCTGAATAACCTTTCATCAATCATTGTGATGATTCGTCTCACATCCCTCCTTTCCTGAGAATTCCAGCGCTTAGGAGACCCAATTTTCAAGCGTATATCCTTCAACCTGTACGCCAATCCATCCCTAACCAGCTTCAAAGTATGATCCCCGAATTTCTGAAGTTCACTACACGCCATTAAGCAGTTTCTTTGAAGTTCACTGCGGTAAACAACTCCGAATGGTTTGCTGATGAGCGTATATTGTGTTAGCTGATTGATGTCGGGAAGATCAAGCATTGGAGGAGTGAGGTTGACACGCGTCTGATAAGATTCAACAGCCAGCTGGATATCTTCTACACGTTCTTTGATCACGATGCGTCTAATGAATATGAGAATTGACTTGATAAATTCACGTTGAACTTCAGTTGAGAATTGTCTCATACGACCCTGTACTTTGGCAAGGTACATGTCTTCGATGTCGTTGAGGGATAAATTCTCAATGTCAGCTTCGGAGAATGCATAGTCCTGTTCATTGTCACCACCCGTATACTCAAAGTAATCACCTGTTTTTTGAGTCAGGGGTGGTAACTCGGAATCGTCCCGAGGTTTATCAGTAGAAGACCGAGGTGGAGGAGACTTTTGTTGAGAAGAAGTCCGTTGTGGAGGAGGTGGCATCGAAGAAGATTCACCAGACTGTTTCTGACGTTTAGGTGCAGAGTCCTTGTCTTTATCCTTATCTTCATCGTCTCTAGGACGTTTCAACTTTTCTGCCTCAAATCTACAAGCTTCTTGAAGTTGGTAGTCTAGCAGTGCTTGATACAATTTTGCTTCTTCAGAGTTGAGCATTGTAGCTCGTGGCGACATTTGTGTAACAAGCTTGGCCACCAATTCATTGTTAGAGAAAACTACCGGGTCGGTTGGATTGATTGTTACGGTTAGGGGCGTTGATCGGATAGTTTGCTTGGCGATTTGCATAAGATTTGGATAAAGTTGTCTGGTGAACAGCTCCTATGTGACTTTAGGAACGATATTCTGAAGGTAGTTGTTAGTGTAACCTTCGATCATTTCGTTCAGTTCCTCTTGACGATGACTTTTCATGAATTCCTGAATAAACTTCCTTTCTTCTTTCATCTTTTCATGCTCGTCATACAAATGCTGTATGTGATCAGCATAGAAGTTCAACTTCTTTTGGAGAATGTCTTTCTTTCTGACTTGTTTGACAGCATTCCCAATACGTTTATGGGCATGAGATATCCAATAACGAGGTGGTTTCTTTACTGATTTGGATGATGATTTGGTTGATCTCATTGATGGTGGTGCTGATGAATGAGATGAAGAGTCTGATGATGAGGAGACATGAGGCGACTCGGGGTCCTTAGGCGGTTCAGAAGTTTCCTTCTGTGAATGTGTGGGACTTTCCAGAAGCAACTTGTCATAATCATCATCTTTATCTTTCTCAGACTTCTCAGTTTCAGGGTTCTCAAACTCATATTCGATAGTATCCTCCACAAGCTTTTGTTGTTGCAGAAGAGTGGTGGCACCAGATCCCTTATCGGGTCGATTAACCGCATCAGGATCTGGTGAGGAGTGGGCAGCACCACTTGATCCTCCGGGGCCACCCATTTAGTCTTTTGCAAATTCTTCAGCCTTTTGAAGGTGACTAACGAATTTAACCATCTTCCTGTAGGATTGATCCAATTGCTCTTCTTCATCTTAAGAGCCTTTTGAAGGTGACACGAGTGCAGGAGTCTTCCCTTTTCCTTTATCAGTTTGAGGACTTGGAGGTTTTGGTACGGAAGGATTGTCATCCTTTGTAGTTTCAGAGTAGGAAATCTCTTCATCTGTGTCAGTACCTTCAGAACTTTCGTCCAAAAGTTGTCTTTGCGGTTCGGTTTTGAGAATTGGGATGGGAGTAGATTCCTTAGATGGAACAATCCTCTTTGAAGGAGGGTTCCTCTTGGGGAACTTCCTTGGACTCTCCGTACTTGCGGCACTTCCAGCACTGCCTCTTCTGGTTCTCTGAGTAGGTGTCCCAGAAGCCTTTTCATCAAGGTGTCCAACTTTACCTTCTTTAACGGCTACCCGATACCTTTTGTACGTTTCCAGCTTTTTGATTTCCTCTGTAAGAAGGTGATCGGGCAACTCAGCTCCCTGTTTCTTCGTAGACGTTTCTTTGATTCTGACAAATAAAATGTGCTCAGTCTGGATGTCATGATTATCTGGGTCATTGAGTCTCATGGGGATATCAGGATGAAGTGCAAGAGCTCTCTGTATCAACAGTTTGGTGTATCTGACATAGGGAATTTTGGAGCCAAGCTTCTTATGAGACAACATCATATCTTCCCATAGCAGTGCTTCAATTATGATGTCCTTCTTGTTGATCAACGACCAGAAAATTTGTAGTTCCATGAGCTTGGGATTCTCATAGCCACTGTCACCACCAGAGACTGATTTGGTGATGATCATATAGAGTGTCCTCCATGGTTGAGGAATATTCTTCAGCTCCACGTGAGAGTGCTTAGAAATGATTCCTTTAGCTTCATCATAACCAATATCTATCAAGAATTGCAGGACAGTCTGTTCAGTAGGGGTGGCAAAGAAGTCGGTTGGAGCGATGTCTGGAATGATGAGAACAACCCATAAGTCATCAGGAGTGATAGTAACTTGTTTGTGATTAAGAGTCACATTCACAGCATTTTGACCGGTGATCCTCTGCATGGAATCCCAGAATTGTTGAATGTAAACCTCTGGAACTGTGGCAGAGTGTGAGAGCATGTTTTGGTAGGGATGATTCCTGAGAATATCCACTGCAATTAGACAAGAAGATTCTGAGCATGTGAGGGTGTCAAAGTCAACCCTAAGGTTGTTCTTTCCAAGCTTTCTCGGGTAACCCTCTGGAAAGATATCAGCAATTGTAAGAACTTCTGGTGCATCCACATTCATTTGTTCAGCCATGTCGTGATCTGAAATAACATTAGCCAAAAGAACCAACATATCGAAAGACATAATGTTAGTCAACAGAAGGTCTTATAGTCTAGTTATTGAATGTACAGTGATAATGATTGTTACGAGTCCTAAGTCACTTGTTTGTCCAATAGTCTAATGACGTCGTGAAATGTTTCGTGAGTTAGTTAACTTTAAGTTTTAAAGTTTATGTTATCACTTATTGTTCACAACATATCAAACGATTAAGTTTATTTGTGACATTATTGGATTCGTGATGATATGATTAGTTTATTAACAAGTTTGTACACGTAACAATTCATAATGAAGGTCAATCCAGGCTTAAGCGTAGATTCGAAAAAGTTAAGCGTAAACAGTAATGAGATACGCGTAGACGAAAGCTTACGCGTAGGATCCTAACTTACGCGTAAGAAAAGTTAAGCGTAAGAAAGGGGTCATATGCGTAGGACTTAAGCGTAGGCGTATAAAGACTTTACGCGTAAGGCTTACTCATAAGAGTAGACCTTATGCGTAGAGTCACTGTTTACGCATATCCTTCACAGGATACGCGTAGTCCCATTGTAGAACCTTATGCTTAGTAGTTACGCGTAGGATTTCTCTTACGCATAACTGCCTACGCGTAAAGTAATCCTTATGCGTAGAATAACAATCAACCTTGATTCTGAATTTTATGCGTAGCAATCCTGAAATAAGTTCATCAAATTATTAACATTAACACAGAACTTCATTATATCAACAATTTATGGCAAGAACAATTATGGAACAGTTATGCGTAGAAAGTCATACGCGTAGGTCAAAACCCTAAGGATTGAGATTTACGCGTATCACTTTTAGCCATGGAATTTGCACCATACTAATTCTGGTAGTTCTAAGATATGTTGAGAGTCTATAAGCCACGTTATAACACATAGTTTGTTGAGAATCAAAAATACCCAAAAGTCATGAACATTAAACCCTAATTCAAATTGTTAGCCAATTCGTGTTTCTGGGTGGTTAGAAACCTTGGAAATCATCAATTCAACAACACAAGAGCATAACGCAACAAACTTTTTGACCAAAACACTTCACATTCAAAAATACCCAATTCGACTCATAAACCCTAATTTTCAAAATTCATCAATTCGTGTTTCTGGGTTTGTTTTGAGGATAGAAAACATATCATTGACGTTTTTTAAAACATTTTGACATTATCTTTTTAGCCACAAACACATAACACATGATCATGTGTTCTTACGCGTAAGCGAAGAACACAAAATCACCCATATCAGTAGATTTGACCGTTGGATTCTTTTGAAAATCAAAACCAATGTTTAAAAACATGTTAGAAACATTAATCCACTTACAGTATGATGATCAAAAACACAGATAGGATGAACGAATTTTAGGCGTAGGATCTTGTTAGGTTTAGAGTAATAAATGTGAAGTGGAAGTTAGGTGAAGGTATTTATTAAAATTAACTTTAACATTTTGACAGTTTTGGTCCATCCACCTTTTCCTTTTTTCAAACAAAGCCATTTAACTTCCATTTTGGTTACCAAACAAAGTTTTTAGGAAAGGAACTTGACGACACTCCCCCTCGACTTAAGAAAACTGATGAAAAGTTATTAATTTTAGTCCGAGGAGTGTCATTGTACCAGAAACTTCACCACCATTGTTAAAAGAAACAACCGGGATATGACAACATGCAAGTACACAGATATTTTGAAACAATTAAAGTTATAATTTTCTCCCCCTCAACACTTGATCGTAAAAATACTGAATTTTGAAAGATTATAGTGATGAAGGAAGAAATGTACTTGCCATGTTGAAAGATTATAGATTAGAAGAATATTTTTGTTGTTTTATAAGATTTTATATTTTTGTATTTTGTTTTTGAAAAATCTTATTTACAAAGGATGTTTTGGTGTTTGACAGGTTTTTAAGACTGTTTTAAGAGGTCATCCAATTCCTCTTGAGTCAAACACCTCATACCAATCCGGTGGACCAACTCATTAAACCTAGCAGGAGGCAAGGCTTTGGTGAGAAGATCTGCCAATTGGTATTCTGTACCCACAAAGTATAATTCAACGGTACCCTGTTCCCCGTGGTCCTTGATGAAATGATAGCGAAGATCGATGTGCTTTGATTTCGAGTGCTGAAATGAGTTGCACGAGATCGCAATGGCACTCCGATTGTCGCAGTACATCGGGATTCTATCGAATACGTAACCATAGTCTTTGAGTTGTGTTCTCATCCAGATGACTTGAGCACAACACGCGGACATGGCTACATATTCTGCTTCGGTTGATGACAGCGATGTACAATCCTGCTTCTTTGATTGCCAAGACACCAGTTTATCACCGAGAAATTGTAGAGCTCCTGAAGTACTTTTCCTTGAGTCTAAGCATCCTGCGTGATCAGCGTCTGAAAAAGCGATTAGTTCAAAACCAGAATCCTTCGGATACCATATCCCCAAGTTAATGGTTCCCTTGATGTATCGGAGGATTCTTTTAGCCTCAGAGAGGTGGGTTTCAGTTGGTCGCGACTGATAACGGGAGCATAGATAAACGGCAAAGACAATATCAGGTATGCTAGCTGTTAGATACATGAGGGACCCAATAATACTCCGGTATTTGGTAGGGTCAACTAATTTCCCATGTAAATCAGCATCTAACTTCTTGGTATGAGCCATTGGTGTGGCATAAGTGTCACAGGTTGTCATTCCAAATTTGTTTAACAGTTCAAGGGCATATTTGGACTGACTCAAGAAAATACCACGGGGTGATTGATGAACTTGCAGTCCTAGAAAGAACGTAAGTTCACCCATCATGGACATTTCAAAATTTTTCTTCATTAGTTTTGCAAAAGCGGTGGAAAACTTTTTATGTGTCGACCCAAAAATGTTGTCATCCACGTAAATTTGAACAATTAAGATATGTGCCCCGTGATATTGTATAAAAAGAGTTGGGTCAACCGAGCCTTTGGTGAAATTATTGGCAATGACGAAAGATGATAGCTTATCGTACCATGCCCGAGGGGCTTGTTTGAGACCATAAAGAGCTTTGTTCAGTTTGTAGACATGGTTCGGGCACTCTAGATTAACGAATCCGTCGGGTTGGCTGACATAAACCGTTTCTTTCAGTTGTCCGTTGAGAAACACAGTTTTGACATCCATTTGAAAGACCGTCATATTCATATGAGCCGCGAACGCGAGAAATATCCGAACAGCCTCTAGACGAGCAACCGGAGCAAAAGATTCTTCAAAGTCTATTCCCTCTTCCTGACGATAACCCTTAGCAACTAGACGTGACTTGTTTCGGATGACGTTCCCTTCAGCATCCAATTTGTTTTTCCAAATCCATTTTAGACCAATGACGTAGACCCCTGTTGGTCTTTCAACCAGTTCCCATACTTCAAGACGTTTGAATTGGTTGAGTTCTTCCTGCATGGATTCAATCTAGTTGTCTTTTGTCATTGCGTCTTTAACGCTTTAAGGCTCAGATTGGCAGACAGTGAGTGCATAAATGCAATGTTCACCGTCTGTGTGAAGACGTTGTCTCGTAACGACTGGTTGATTCGGGTTGCCAATAATGTTAGCCAGAGGATGGTCTTTTGTCCATCGGTGTGTAGAGGGTTGATGTTGGTATACATTGTGCAGATTCTGAGGATTCAAATGGTTTGTTGAAGATTCCGCAACATCTGGTGCAGCCGTCTCATTAGCAAACGGGTTAAAGAACGCATTTGGATCAAAATCTGCAGGTGGGGGTACTTCATTCAGAATATCATCAACTGGTTCATCATTGTTGGAAGCGGTGTGTTCAACTGTTGTGTTGGAGTCAACTGGTGTAGGTGCATCTTCAACAGTAGTTGTTGTAGCAGGTGTATCAGGTATAGGAATATTATCAGGTTGTGCAGCGGAAACAGCGGATACACCTGGAGTACGTTCATCAATATCGTCACAGAACAGAGGATTAAATAACCTTTCCATTTGTTGACGAGTTAGCTGGGGGCTTTGTTCAGCTGATGATGGGGGTTGAGGGAAGTTTAAACGGTTGTGACCGGGTTCTAAGCTGTTATACTCAGAAGCCATTTCCGTGAGTTCATCAAAATGAGCATGAATTGTTTCCATTACCTCCTTAGTTCGACGATTCCAGATTCGGAAACCTTTAGAATTGTCACAGTATCCAATAAAGACTCCAATATCATCTTTGGCTTTGAGCTTTCCAAAATCATCACGATCATTATTCGGATAGCAAAGGGATCCAAATACATGAAAGTGTTTGAGGTTCGGTTTATAGTTTTGGACAAGCTCGAAAGGTGTTTTGTTGTGGCATTTTGTGATCATAGAACGGTTTTGAGTATAGCATGCAGTAGATACAGCTTCTGCCCATAAGTAATCTGGAAGTTTAGCATTGATTAACATTGTTCTTGCAGCTTCCACTAACGTTCGGTTTCGTCTTTCAACAACTCCGTTTTGTTCAGGTGTACGTGCAATAGATGTTTGATGCTGAATTCCCACTTTCTCATAGAATTCACGAAGGGTTTTGTTAACAAGTTCAGTTCCTTTGTCTGTTCTGATTATCCTGACGGTGTTGCGGAGCTGAACCTGTATTTTTGTGAGAAAGGTGATGATCATTTGTGGAGCTTGGTCTTTGCTTCGAAGAAAGTAGACCCAAGTCCATCGTGAGTAGTCATCAACAATTACTAAGATGTAGCGTTTGCCATTGATCGTTTGCACACGCATTGGGCCACACAAATCCATGTGAAGAAGGTGAAGCACATGCTGAGAGCTTTGTTCCACCTTTGAAGGAAAATGAGCACGAGTGCTTTTCCCTTGTTTACAGGCTGAGCAAAGGTGATCTTTTGAATACCGGAATCGTGGGAGTCCTTCAACGAGTTTGAGTCGAGCAAGGTTGGTGATGGTTTGAAAGTTTAGATGTGAGAGACGACGGTGCCATAGCCAGGATTTTGTAGATGTTGCCTTTGAAAGTAAGCAGATGGGAGAGGAAGCAACCATGTCTTGCATAGAGATAGTGTAGAGACTAGAGTTACGCGAGCCAGACATAAGGTCATTTCCTTGTAGATCACGAATGAAACAAGTTTTCTCCCTGAAAGCAACCTCCAAGTCTCCATTACAAAATTGACCTACTGAAAACAGATTTTGACCGAGGCCTTCCACATAGTAAACCCTGCTGATTTTGATGTTCCCATTGACATAATCTCCGTAGCCCATGATAGCTGCGAAGTGATCGTTCCCGAACCTGACAGTGCCAATGAACTTTGCAATAAAGTTTGATAACAGTTTAAGGTTGCCTGTCATGTGTCGGGAACATCCGCTATCAACAATCCAGAGAATGATCTGTATCACCTGCATTACACACAGACGACACAGATGGAATAGAAGTAGATGTGGAACCCGAAATGTTAGAGGGTTCCGAAGCAGGTATATTAGACATACACACATTGTTGGAATCACTCCTAAACTGTATTTCAAGTATTTATATTTCATATGTAATAGGTAGCTTATTATGGCCTTTATGTTTGTTTAAGGTCTAGCTTATGTAGAAGGCCCATAAGCTTAGGCCCAAGCCCATATAAGAAAGGATGGGAACTAGGAGTGTTGCCCTAGCTTCCCTCCTATAAATACTCTTGTAAACCCTCATTTGAGGGTTGGTTGTTGAAGTTTTCTTTTCACACATATTCCTACGCCTAACCGTGCTAAAACAATCCTCTGATACATCAAGGGAACCATTAACTTGGGGATATGGTATCCGAAGGATTCTGGTTTTGAACTAATCGCTTTTTCAGACGCTGACCACGCAGGATGCTTAGACTCAAGGAAAAGTACTTCAGGAGCTCTACAATTTCTTGGTGATAAACTGGTGTCTTGGCAATCAAAGAAGCAGAATTGTACATCGCTGTCATCAACCGAAGCAGAATATGTAGCCATGTCCGCGTGTTGTGCTCAAGTCATCTGGATGAGAACACAACTCAAAGACTATGGTTACGTATTTGACAGAATCCCGATGTACTGCAACAATCGGAGTGCCATTGCGATCTCGTGCAACTCAGTTCAGCACTCGAAATCAAAGCACATCGATCTTCGCTATCATTTCATCAAGGACCACGTGGAACAGGGTACCGTTGAATTATACTTTGTGGGTACTGAATACCAATTGGCAGATCTGCTCACCAAAGCCTTGCCTCCCGCTAGGTTTAATGAGTTGGTCCACCGGATTGGTATGAGGTGTTTGACTCAAGAGGAATTGGATGACCTCCTAAAACAGTCTTAAAAACCTGTCAAACACCAAAAACATCTTTTGTAAATAAATTTTTAAAAACAAAATACAAAAATATAAAATCTTATAAAACAATAAAAATATTCTTCTAATCTATAATCTTTCAACATGGCAAGTACATGTCTTCCTTCAACACTATAATCTTTCAAAATTAAGTATTTTTTACGATCAAGTGTTGAGGGGGAGAAAATTTTCACTTAACTGTTTCAAAACATCAGTGTACTTGCATGTTTTCATATCTCGGTTGTTTCATTTTACAATGATGGTGAATTTTCTGGTTAAATGACATTCCTCGGAGTAAATTTATAACCTTTCATTATTTCTTAAGTCGAGGGGGAGTGTCGTCAAGTTTCTTTCCTAAAAACTTTGTTTGTTAACCAAAATGGAAGTTAAATGGCTTTGTTTGAAAAAGGAAAAGGTGGAGGAACCAAAACTGTCAAAATGTTAAAGTTAATTTTAATAAATACCTTCACCTAACTTCCACTTCACATTTATTACTCTAAACCTAACAAGATCCTACGCCTAAAATTCATTCATCCTATCTGTGTTTTTGATCATCATACTGTAAGTGGATTAATGTTTCTAACATGTTTTTAAACATTGGTTTTGATTTTCAAATGAATCCAATGGTCAAATCTACTGATATGGGTGATTTTGTGTTCTTCGCTTACGCGTAAGAACACATGATCATGTGTTATGTGTTTGTGGCTAAAAAGATAATGTCAAAATGTTTTAAAAACATCAATGATATGTTTTCTATCCTCAAAACAAACCCAGAAACACGAATTGATGAATTTTGAAAATTAGGGTTTATGAATCGAATTGGGTATTTTTTGAATGTGAAGTGTTTTGGTCAAAAATATTGTTGGGTTATGCTCTTGTGTTGTTGAATTGATGATTTCCAAGGTTTCTAACCACCCAGAAACACGAATTGGCTAACAATTTGAAATTAGGGTTTAATGTTCATGACTTTTGGGTATTTTTGATTCTCAACAAACTAAGTGTTATAACTTGGCTTATAGACTCTCAACATATCTTAGGACTACCAGAATCAGTATGGTGCAAATTTCATGGCTAAAAGTGATACGCGTAAATCTCAACCCTTAGGGTTTTGACCTACGCGTATGACTTTCTACGCATAACTGTTCCATAATTGTTCTTGCCATAAATTGTTGTTAAAATGAAGTATTGTGTTAATGATAATGACTTGATGAACTTATTTCAGGCTTGCTACACTTAAACTTCAGAATCAAGGTCAATTGCAACTCTACGCATAAGGATTACCCTACGCGTAGTCATGTTACGCGTAAGAATAATCCTACGCATAACAGTTACGTGTAAGGTTCTACAATGGACTACGCGTATCCTGTGAAGGATATGCGTAAACAGTGACCTCTACGCATAAGGTCTACTCTACGAGTAAGCCTTACGCGTAAGGTATATATACGCCTACGCGTAAGCTCTACGCATAAGGTCCCCTTTTTCCTACGTGTAACATTTCTTACGCGTAAGTTAGGATCCTACGCGTAAGCTTTCGTCTACGCATATGTCAATACTGTTTACGCTTAACTTTGCCAATACTACGCTTAACCCTGGATTGACCTTCATGATGAATTGTTACGTGTACAAACTTGTAAATAAACTAAGCATAACGTCACGAATCCAATAATGTCACTAATAAACTTAATCGTTTAATATGTTGTGAACAATAAGTGATAACATAAACTTTAAAACTTAAAGTTAACTAACTCACGAAACATTTCACGACGTCATTAGACTATTGGACAAACAAGTGACTTAGGACTCGTAACAATCATTATCACTGTACATTCAATAACTAGACAATAAAACTTTATGTTGACTAACATTATGTCTTTCGATATGTTGCTTCTTTTGGCTAATGTTATTTCAGATCACGACATGGCTAAACAAATGAATGTGGATGCATTAGAAGTTCTTACAATTGCTGATATCTTTCCAAATGGCTATCCGAGAAAGCTCGGAAAGAACAACCTTAGGGTTAACTTTGACACACTCACATGCTCAGAATCTTCTTGTCTCATTGCTGTGGATATTCTCAGAAATAATCCCTACCGGAACATGCTCTCACACTCTGCCACAGTTCCAGAGGTCTACATTCAACAATTCTGGGATTCTATGCAGAGGATCACTGGTCAAAATGTTGTGAATGTGACTCTTAATTACAAACAAGTCATTATCACTCCTGATGACTTACGGGCTGTTCTCATCATTCCAGACATCACTCCAACCGACTTCTTTGCCACCCCTACTGAACCGACTGTCCTGCAATTCTTGATAGATATTGGTTATGATGAAGCTAAAGGAATCATTTCTAAGCACTCTCACGTGGAGCTGAATAATATTCCTCAACCATGGAGGACACTCTATATGATCATCACCAAATCAGTCTTTGGTCGTGACAGTGGCTATGAGCATCCCAAGCTCATGGAACTGCAGATTTTCTGGTCTCTGATCAACAAGTAGGACATCATAATTGAAGCACTGCTTTGGGAAGACATGATGCTGTGTCAGAAGAAGCTTGGCAACAAAATTCCCTATGTCAGATACACCAAGCTGTTGATTCAGAGAGCTCTTGAACTTCATCCTGATATCCCCAGGAGAATCAATGACCCAGATAATCATGACATCCAGACTGAGCACATTCTATCTGTCAGAATCAAAGAAACGTCTACAAAGAAACAGGGAGCTGAATTACCCGATCACCTTCTTACAGAGGAAATCAAAAAGATAGAAACGTATAAAAGGTATCGGGTAGCCGTTAAAGAAGGTAAAGTTGGCCATCTTGATGAAAAGGCTTCTGGGACACCTACTCGGAGAACCAGAAGAGGCAGTGCTGGAAGTGCCGCAAGTACGGAGAGTCAAAGGAATTTCCCCAAGAGGAACCCTTCAAGAAAGAGGATTGTTCCCTCTAAGGAAGCTACCCCCATCCCAATCCCTAAGCCCGAACCACAAAAACAGCTTTTGGATGAAAGCTCTGAAGGTACTGACACAGATGAACAGATTTCCTACTCTGAAACTGCAAAGGATGACAATCCTTCAGTACCAAAACCTCCAAGTCCTCAAGCTGATAAAGGAAAAGGGAAGACTCCTGCACTTGTGCCCTATGATGAAAGCTCTGAAGATGAAGAAGTGCTACTGGATCAATCATACAGGAAGAAGTTTAAAATCGTCAGACACCTTCAAAAAGCTGAAGAATTTGCTAAAGATCAAATGGGTGGCCCCGGAGGATCAAGTGGTGCTGCCCACTCCTCACCAGATCCTGACGCGGTTAATTGACCCGATAAGGGATCTGGTGCCACCACTCTTCTGCAACAACAAAAGCTTGTGGAGGATACTATCGAATATGAGTTTGAGAACCCTGAAACTGAGAAGTCTGAGAAAGATAAAGATGATGATTATGACAAGTTGCTTCTGGGAAGTCCCACACATTCACAGAAGGAAACTTCTGAACCTCCTAAGGACCCCGAGCCTCCTCATGTCTCCTCATCATCAGACTCTTCATCTCATTCATCACCACCACCATCTAAGAGATCAACCAAATCATCATCCAAATCAGTAAAGAAACCACCTCGTTCTTGGATATCTCATGCTCATAAACGTATTGGGAATGCTGTCAAACAAGTCAGAAAGAAAGACATTCTCCAAAAGAAGTTGAATTTCTATGCTGATCACATACAGCATTTGTATGACGAGCATGAAAAGATGAAAGAAGAAAGGAAGTTTATTCAGGAATTCATGAAAAGTCATCGTCAAGAGGAACTGAACGAAATGATCGAAGGTTACACTAACAACTACCTTCAGAATATCGTTCCTAAAGTCACAAAGGAGTTGTTCACCAGACAACTTTATCCAAATCTTATGCAAATCGCCAAGCAAACTATCCGATCAACGCCCCTGACCGTAACAATCAATCCAACCGATCCGGTAGTTTTCTCTAACAATGAATTGGTGGCCAAGCTTGTTACACAAATGTTGCCACGAGCTGCAATGCTCAACTCTGATGAAGCAAAATTGTATCAAGCACTGCTAGACTACCAACTTCAAGAAGCTTGTAGATTTGAGGCAGAAAAGTTGAAACGTCCTAGAGACGATGAAGATAAGGATAAAGACAAGGACTCTGCACCTAAACGTCAGAAACAGTCCGGTGAATCTTCTTCGATGCCACCTCCTCCACAACAGACTTCTTCTCAACAAAAGTCTCCTCCACCTCGGTCTTCTACTGATAAACCTCGGAACGATTCCGAGTTACCACCCCTGACTCAAAAAACAGGTGATTACTTTGAGTATACGGGTGGTGACGATGAAGAGGTCCTTGAGCCCCTACAACAACCCACCTCATTCAAACAAGTGCAGAAACCAAAATCATCAACAAAGCCTTTCAAAAAGAAGAAGAAGACGACTCAGCCTGAAGTCGTATCATGGCTAGATGATGATAAAACCGAAGAGTTTGAATGGTTCTCCACACTTGTCAATCAAACTCCCTACCCTGATGAAGGTCAAGACTTGGTAGACGGTTCTACATTGGAGCACGCAAAACTTTTGCAAGAAAAGTTCCATGTGAAGAAAATGACGAAATCTGAGTTGAAGCGAATCAAGAATGAAGCGTTTCAACTTCTAAAAGACAGCTCTGAAAGCGCCCTCGAGGTCGAATATCATCTTGAGAACATCGCTCGAGCTATGTCTAACAACATGGATTGGCTCAATCCGGAAGCAAACATTGACTTCACACAAAGGGACAACCCTCCATACTACACCGATTGGACCAAACCCCTACTGACCATTGGCCAAACAGATGAACCACGGATTCCTTTTTGATACTTCTTTAACAGAGACCTGGATTTTCTTTTACACGGTAGCGATGGTTCACGAAAATAGGCTACATCGTTGACTCTTCCATTCCCAGCGGCTATTTACTCAAACTGCATAGCTATCGAGGAACGTGCAAATCGCTTGTTTTCTAACAACGTGCAAGAATACGACCAAGATGCATTGTATGGGATTCATCATTGGCCTGAACGCCGAAGAATCTACTACAGAAGCTGCCTGGTTCAGAAGTCTCAACACGCAGTGTACAGTTCTAAGGACATCGTGGCCATCAAACACGTTGATCTCAAGTCTAAGTGGGACTACACCTTCTTGAAGAATATCATAGTCAAACGACAAGATGAACAGGACTATGCATTCTCCGAAGCTGACTTTGAGAATTTATCCCTCAACGACATCGAAGACATGTACCTTGCCAAAGTACAGGGTCGTATGAGACAATTCTCGACTGAAGTTCAACGTGAATTTATCAAGTCAAATCTCATCTTCATTAGACGCATCATGATCAAAGAACGTGTAGAAGATATCCAGCTGGCTGTTAAATCTTATCAGACGCGTGTCAACCTCACTCCTCCAACGCTTGATCTTCCCGACATCAATCAGCTAACTCAATATACGCTCATCAGCAAACCATTCGGAGTTGTTTATCGCAGTGAACTTCAAAGAAACTGCTTAATGGCGTGTAGTGAACTTCAGAAATTTGGGGATCATACTTTGAAGCTGATTAGGGATGGATTGGCGTACAGGTTGAAGGATATACGCCTGAAAATTGGGTCTCCTAAGCGCTGGAATTCTCAGGAAAGGAGGGATGTGAGACGAATCATCACAATGATTGATGAAAGTTTGTTCAGACGGGATCAGTTCAGACGATTGGAGAGATATGTTGGTGGTCGACCCAGGATTAAAATAACCGGCTTTCAACGCCCTTTGCGCACTCCTGGGAACATCACTGCACTTCCTGGTACCCCTTGAATTGGTTCTTTCATTACATATTTGGATGTATAATTATATATGTCAATGGCTTGTGCACACATAACAGTGTACAACCCGTAATTGTCAAGAAAGGACCCTGTGGTACGCCTCAGTGCCTCAATCCTTATAAAAGGAGCGAAAGCTTCTTATTTTTGAGTAAAACCTATCAAACGTTTCATTTTTCAAGGTTTTGCTCAAAAACACAAGTACTTCCCCGTATGATTTTCAAAACCTCAACCGTTTATATCACTTGTTGAGGGGGAGTATTTGATTTGAAACTTTGTTCACAAATTGTTCATAGTGGTCACCTTCCCGCAACACTCGAAATGGTCATATTTATTGTCAACCGTTCAAAAATAACATTTTTTATGCCATTTTTTAGGGGGAGAAAATTGTGTGATAAGAAATATGTTGTACAAAATGCAAATGAATCTGTGTACCTCAGACTTAACCAACGAATTGACGGTACTAAACTGTTTGTAACTCGAAAAGACTTGTCCTGGACGGGTAATAATTTCAAACTAGTTCGCTAGTAATGTAAACGTGTCTCGCAAAGGACTTGTCTGAGTAGAATGTACCATTCGAGAAACTCTTGATAGACATGAACTCTGACGGGTTTGACAACCTTTCAAGGATTGTCTACACCTTCAAGATAGTTACTAGAGCTAGTTGTCACTTAAAAACTGACAATGCAATTCTTTAACTACGCAACGTAACCGTGTCTCGCGGGGGATTGTCTATCTCGAGTGGATCAATTCAAAATGTGCGCGCTCTTTCCTCACTGTGCATTTAACCGTTAAAACTATTAAGCACATGTGGAGGGGGAGTATTTATGCAAAATCCTATCTCTCACAGTGGTTCAAACATGTTTTTCGTTTACAAACCCTTTGAGAGATGTTTCACAAACAGTGGTTTTAATGGCAACATAGGTTAGTCATGGAGTTATAAGGTGACTAAGGTTAGGAATAACCGTCCTATGATCCGCCAGAGCCGGAGGGATCTACCCAAGGACATCACAAATAGTTAGTACTTAGAAGTCCTTAGGTATGATTGTAAAAAGGAGAAAATGAGAATCGGAGAAAGAAGGAGTTGAAGAATCAAAAAGAAATGTAAAGTAAAGGGTGAAAAGAAATAGCCCTCCAGATTATTCAACTTAGGGCAGACACCGGGTTCAATTCATATGCTATTGGTTGTCACTTAGTGACACCGGTATTGAAGACTAAAAGTCGTCATGGACCCAGTGACGCATGCACTAAACCTTCTTAGCCACTCAAGTTTCTCTCAACAGAAGCTTGTTTCATTCTCACAGGGAACCCTACGTAAACTATTGGCTTTCTCTTAGAGATCGCTGGTATTGAAGAAGGAGACCCTCTCCCTAGTCTCCGCTTAGGAAAACCAAAACGCACTATTGAGTCTAGAGCCACGAGATTCATCAAAAGATCTCTTAGGAACACTTGACATTTCATCACTTGTTGATCAACAAATAAGATCTTCAGTGATTCAGTGGTTCATATCGAGTCCTTCACATATCCTAGCAATTTGTCGAGAACATTTATGAGAGGTTCACTTCTGTGATCCTCAGTGATTGAATGGAAACTGTTGGGATATGAAAGTGCTGAAGATATGAAAGTACTGAAGATATGAAAGTATTGTAAGCTGCAAAGAAATGGAAGAAGTTAAATAGTCAAAGTACTGCTAAAGACAGAGTCAAAGTACTGCAAGATAAAGTCAAAGTACTGCTAGAACAAAAGAACTGTTATATTTGTTTATGGAAAGAATTGTATTCCATGTTTAGATTACTTATCGTACAAGGTTATCAATTATAAACCGACTAGGATATCCTTGAGCCTATAAAAGGACTCCTAGATTGGCATTAGAGGTACGATTTCAGAAAAAGAGTTTTAGAGTTTACGAATTAGTGTTTTAGAGAAAAGTTCGATTATCTTAGAGTTGTATTAGAGTATCTGCATAATAAGCAGATTTAGAGTTTATAATAAAGTTGTTCTTCTTAGCTTTGTTAAGTAAATTCCGCGTACTTGATAAAGATTGCTCAGTGTTTCTTTGTTAATAACTTAGGATTTATCCGAGGTTATTAAACCTTAACAAGCTAGTTAAGTTAGTTTGATTAAAGTATATCGATCCAACAAGTGGTATCAGAGCTTGTGTGGAAACTCTGACTAGGAAGAAACCCTACTTCAACAATATTCAAGATGTCGACTGAAGCTGTTCCACCACCCTCAATCACCTCACTCAGAATTCCAATAATCAAGAAGGGAGAATATGATCTCTGGTGCATGAAGATGAGGCAGTATATTGCCATTACAGACCATGCTTTATGGAATGTAATTGTGAATGGGAATGAAGTAGTTTCAGATCCCATTGTTGTTCCTGGACAACCTACAGCACCAAAGGCAGTCTTACCAGCAGCAACCCTAAAGAATCAAGAGAAGGCTCTAAACATTCTCTTGTCTGCCATTCCAGATGGTCATATTCTCAAGTTTCATGATGCTAAAGATGCTAAGCAGCTCTGGGCTGCTCTCAAGACCAGATTTGGAGGGAATGAAGCCTCTAAGAAGATGCACAGAAACTTGCTGAAACAACAGTTTGAAACTTTCACAGTAGGAGAAAGAGAGAGTCTTGATGCTGCATATGATAGGTTTCAGAATCTCCTCAACATGTTGGAGTTATACAAGGCACAAGTATCAGTTGAGGATGCTAATTTGAAGTTTCTAAGGAGTTTTCCATCTACATAGCATGTGATTGCTACTATGATCAGAGGACAACAAGGATTGGATGTTATGGACTTTGATGATCTCTATCATCAACTGAAGGTGTATGAACATGAGATGAGTGGTCAACCAAATTCCAAATCTCATACTATTGCTTTTCTATCATCTGAAAAGAAGAGCAGTACTTCTAAAAGTACTGCTTCTCCTCAAAGTACTGTTTCTCAAAGTACTGCTGTTTACAATCCCTCATCATATGCTCAGCAGGCCCCACCATCTACCACTTTGCACTCAGATGAAGTTGTGTGATCCTTCTTTGCACAACAAGCAAGCTTACCTGTCACTTATGAAGAGGATCTAGCACAGATTGAAGAAGATGCACTTGAAGAAATTGATATCAGGTGGCAAGTTGCTATGATCACTGCAAGGATCAAAAAGTACATGAAGAAGACAGGCAAAAGTATTGATTTCAAACCAAAACAAGGAATAACTTTTGACAAATCTAAAATTGAATGCTTCAATTGTCAAAAGACTGGTCACTTTGCAAGGGAGTGTAGGTTTGCTAAGTATCAAGCAAACAGAACTTCTGAGAAGCCTAAACTTGAGCTCAAGGAAATTCCAATAACTGAAACAAAGGCTTTGGTTGCTCAAGAGAAGTTATCAGAAGTTGACTGGAGTGAAGAATTTGATGATGAACTGGTGACTTACTGTATGGTAGCAGTGGAAGATGCAGTTGAAGACACAGTGGAAGCATTGGACTGGAGCACTGCTTTTGATGAAGAATCTGAACATGCTGCTTTGGAATCTGATGATGGCTTTGGAGGATTTGATTGGAGCAAAGAAAGTGAAGATGATCCTGTTCTTCTTGCTATGGTGGCTACTTCACCAACCCAGTCTCCTGTCTCTGAGGTATGCTCAAACTGTTATGAGTTTTATCAAAAATTACTTAACAGTTATGTGATTGAAAGATATAATTGTATTAGGGCTAGGTCTGAGGTAGCAGGTTATCAAATCACTTTAGAGTCTATGGAAGCTAAAATCATAACACATGAAAATAATGAAATGGCTTGGGCTGAAAAGTATGAACAACAGGATTACCAGTTAAAACTTAGTGAATGGAAACTAAATTGTAAAATTGCTGAAATTGAGAAATTAACTAAGGAAAGAGATGATTTGTTAGCTAAGTTTGCTGCTTGGGAAGAGTCTGGATTATCCCATGTTGCTTATGTTGAAAAATAGAGAAGGGCTTACATTAGAACATGCTTAGGATTTGGAATGGACTTTAGTAACATAGATGAAAACCAACCTAGTGATCAGGATGATGGTGTTTTTGAGGACATAACCACTAGTGATGATGAGCTCATTAACTATGTAGATTCATCTAGTAATGAGGGCTCAGTAAGTGAACCACCTCCTGAATATAAGAAAGACAATGGTTATCATGCTGTTCCTCATCCCATTAGTCATCAACCCTCTAGGCCTGATGTTTCTCGTTATGGAGTAGATAGTATAGAGTTTAGGAAGAAGCTTGTTGCTCAATCTAGGTCTGAGAAACCCAAAGAAACTGTTAAAAACAATGTTCAAAATCAAGCAGTACCTTTAAACCAAAGTACTGCTCAACAAGCAGTACCTTCTGCAAAACCTTTTCAAAACAGTACTGCTAAACCTTTTTGTGATAATTTTGGTCAAAACAGATTTTATCAGTCATCAAGAAGGCAAAATAATTTTGGGCATAGACATAGAAGAAATCACTTTGGTCATATGGTTCAAAAACTGTGTTTTGTGTGTTATAGTCCTACTCACTTAATCAAAGATTGTGACAAACACTCAGAATATCTAAGCAAGTTTCCAAGGAATAAGTCAACCAACCAGAAACCTAGAGAGCATAAACCAGTTTGGACTAATTCAAATAGGGTTAATCACAGAAACTTCACACCAGATCATAGATACCCACATCAGAGAAGACCTTCAGTATCTCACAGTACTTTCCAAAGTACTGCTCAGAAACAAGGTACTGATAACACTGCTTGGAATAGGAATTCTAGGAGATCTCACTATCAACCTAGAAGGTATCACAATTCATATAGGGGATCTAGATCACAGGAACCACCTGTTAAAACTGAATGGATTAAAAGGGAAAGTACTGCTGAGGGACATACAGTACATTCAACAAAAAGTGAATCAGATGTTTTTGTGACACAAGAAAATGCTAAAAATCTGGTGAAAGAGATTTATGTTGTAAAACCAGAGAGTTTTGAAAATCCACATGCTAAAAATCATAAGATAATTTTGGATCATCATTTGAAAGATAGTGGGAATTACATACTCAAAGAATTTGAGTTTGTAACTCCTCAAGGGGAACACAAGTCAGTAATGGCTTGGGTTCCTAAAAGTTTCTAACTCTTTTCTTTGTGTGCAGGGCAACCCAGAAGAGGAGCTTAAAGATCATCTTATTGTGGATAGTGGTTGCTCTGGAAGTATGATAGGTGATAAAGAGATCCTGTCTGATTTTAGAAATATTAGTGGAGGAAAAGTTGCATTTGGGAATGATCCCAATGGAGGAAGGATTACTGGGAAAGGAACAATTAAAGCTGGAAGAATCGATTTTGAGAATGTCAGATATGTGAAGGAGCTAAAGTTCAACTTGTTGTCAGTCTCTCAAATTTGTGATAAAAAGCATCCTGTGTTATTCACTGACACAGAATGTCTCATCCTTTCTTCTGACTTCAAACCTGTTGATGATGACTTGGTAGTACTTAGAGTACCAAGGACAAATGATGTGTATAGTTTAGACATGAAGAGTCTACATTCCTATGGAAGAGCTACATGTTTGGTGGCTAAAGCAACATCTGAAGAGGCACATCAATGGCATAGAAGACTGGGCCATGTTAATTTCAAGAACATCAACAAACTGGTCAAAGGCAATTTCGTTAGAGGTTTACCTTCAAAGACTTACAAGAATGATCAATCATGTTTGGCATGCAAGAAGGGTAAACAACACAAAGCTTCCTGTAAGAAGCTTGAGGAAAGAACTATTAGAGAACCATTGAAGCTGTTACATATGGATTTATTTAGACCTGTCTCTGTGGCAAGTTTAAATAAGAAGAAGTACTGTTTGGTTATTACTGATGATTGTAGTAGATTCAGTTGGGTTTTCTTTTGGGCTTTAAAGATGATACTTTTGATGCTATTCAGACTCTAATTATAGCACTTGAAAACCAATTAAGACTCAAGGTTAGAGGTATTAGATGCGACAATGGAACTGAATTCAAGAACAAGCTTATGGATGACTTTTGTGCTAATAAAGGCATAAAAAGGGAGTTTAGTATTGCTAGAACACCACAGCAAAATGGTGTTGCAGAGAGGAAGAATAGGACCTTGATTGAAGCAGCAAGGACAATGTTAGCAGATTCCCATCTCCCTATTCAATTTTGGGCAGAAGCTGTAAGTACTGCATGTTATGTACTCAACAGGGTCTCTGTCACCAAACCACAGATGAACACACCCTATGAATTGCTGATGGGCAATAAACCCAACATTCGTTTTATGAAGCCTTTTGGATGCCCTCTTACTATATTGAACACCATTGATAATCTGGGAAAATTTGATGGCAAGTCTGAAGAAGGTTACCTATTGGGTTATTGTACTAACAGTAAAGGCTTTAGAGTATACAACAGAGTTACTAAGAAGATTCAAGATTGTCTTCATATTGAGTTTTTAGAAGATCAAGACAATGAGAAAGGAAAAGGTCCTGATTGGATGTTTGATCTTGAGATTTTATCTCCTTCGATGAATTATGTTCCTGTTAGAGAAGAAAATCAACCTTTGCACAATGAAGAAGATATCCAATATGTTGTTCATGATGTTCATATTAGACCTGATACTGTTCCAAAACAAAGTACTGATGTTCCTAAGCAAAGTATTGATTCTCCAAAACATAGTACTGTTGCACCACAATCCTCATTATCTGCTGAGGATCAATCTATTCAAGAGGAACTTAATCAGATGCTTCTTCAAGATGTTTTAGCACATTCTTACACTGATGAACAAAGGAGAGCTTATGAAGAGGCAAAGAAGAAGAACAAGACTGCAGAATACTCTCACAGTACTTTGGACAGTACTTTCGACCAAAGTACTGCTGCACCAGTTGACAGTACTTTAGATGATTTGGATGATCCTACCATGCCTGGGTTAGAAGAAACTGATGATGAGCTTGAAGATGAAGGTATTTTCACAGATTCCAATGAAGGTGCTGATTATACTAACTTAGATGATACATATGAAGTTCCACAGTCACCAATCTTACGAATTCATAAGAATCATCCAGCTGATCAAATCATTGGTCCTTCTACTTCTGGAGTTATTACAAGACACAAAGCTAAGGGTCTCTCTAAACCTCACAATGCTTTACTTAGCTTTGTATATAAACAAAACAGGCTGAATCATAAGGACCATCAAACCTGCTTATTTACCTGTTTCATCTCTCAAGAGGAACCCAAGAATATTGCTCAAGCTTTGACTAAAGAAAGCTGGGTTGAAGCTATGCAGGAAGAACATCTTCAATTTAAACTTCAAGAAGTTTGGGTTTTATGTGATCTTCCAGATGGGAAGAGAGTTATTGGAACCAGATGGGTTTTTAGAGTCAAAAGAGATGAACGAGGAAATGTTATCAAAAACAAGGCAAGGTTAGTTGCTCAGGGTTATAGACAGGAGGAAGGGGTAGATTATGATGAGGTATTTGCTCCTGTAGCAAGGATTGAAGCTATTAGAATATTTCTTGCATTTGCTTCATACATGGGTTTTCAAGTCTATCAGATGGATGTCAAGAGTGCCTTTCTATATGGCACTATTACAGAAGAGGTGTATGTGAAACAACCTCCAGGTTTTGAAGATCCTAAACATCCAAACAAAGTCTATAAGGTGGTTAAGGCTCTTTATGGTCTTCATCAGGCACCTAGAGCTTGGTATGAGAGGCTCTCTACATTCTTACTGCAACATGGATACAGGAGGGGAGCTATAGACAAGACTTTGTTTATCAAGAGAGACAAGAAGGATATCATGTTAGTTCAAGTTTATGTTGATGATATCATCTTTGAGGCTACCAAACAGTCCATGGTTAAGGAGTTTGAGCAGCTGATGCAGAAGGAATTTCAAATGAGTTCAATGGGAGAGTTAACTTTCTTTTTAGGACTTCAGGTTAAGCAGTCCAAGGAAGGAATTTTCATTAGCCAAGACAAGTATGTTACAGACATACTTAAGAAGTTTAATTTTGATGATATGAAGGCTGTTACTACACCTATTAAATCTATTAATTCATTGGGTAAAGATGAAGATGGACAACCTGTTGAAGTCAAGTTGTACAGGTCAATGATTGGCTCTCTTATGTATCTTACTGCATCAAGGCCTGATATCATGTTTGCAGTTTGTCTATGTGCAAGATATCAAGTCTCACCAAAGATCTCTCACCTGAATGCAGTAAAAAGAATTTTCTGTTATTTGAAACAACAACCTAAGTTGGGGTTGTGGTATCCTAAAGAGTCACCTTTTCACTTAGAAGCTTTTTCAGATAGTGACTATGCAGGTGATAATTATGATAGAAGATCCACAACTGGTGGATGCCAATATCTTGGAAGAAGGTTAGTCTTCTGGCAATGCAAAAAGCAGACAATTGCAGCAACATCATCTACTGAAGCTGAATATGTAGCTGCTGCAAGTTGTTGTGGACAAGTTTTGTGGATGCAGAATCAACTCTTGTACTATGGGTTCAATTTCAAAAATAATCCTATCAATATTGATAATGAGAGTACAATTTGTATTGTGAAGAATCCTGTGTATCATTCCAAGACAAAGCATATTCAGATTAGGCATCACTTTATCAGAGATTGCTATGAGCATAGGCTCATTAATGTGGTTAAAGTTCACACGGATGACAATGTAGCTGATTTACTCACAAAAGGTTTTGATGTGTCACGATTCAATCACTTGGTCGTGAGCATTGGAATGATTAACTACTAATCTATGTTTAAGGGGAGGACTATAAGGTGTTAGGTATAGTCCTGTGTATTGCTTGAGGGGAGGATGCTTGTTTATACTTAGTTTATATGAAGGTATTTGGCAAAGTACTGTTTTTCCTGAAAGTACTGCTTGGAAAGTACTGCTTGGGAAAGTACTGCTTATGTGGAAAGTACTGTTTGTCGTATTAAAGTACTGTTCCAACGGTAATATTGATGGGTAATTGATAGTAACGGTAACTTTGTTATTATAGGCTGTGATTTTTCAAATCCCACCTATAAATAACTACTTTCTGATTTTCCCTCTCATATTATTACTTCACATCTTTTCTATACTTATCTCCCAATCATCATCTCTTTATTATTCGATCAAAATCTTTATTGTGCTCACTTATTCAATAATGGCGAATCGTTTAACTGTTTCAAAGCACAATATGGTGGCTAATTTGGACAAGACTGAGGCGAATGTGGCTTTTTATGATATCATTGATTATCTTACTGGGTCGCCTATTAGTTATGCTCTTTTAGTTGAGCCGGATATAATTGAACCATGGATTCAAGAATTTTGGGCTAATGCAAGAGATAATATGGAGGAGGATGAATATTATATTAGATCAACAGTTTCTGGACGGACTATCAAGATTACAGAAGCCTCTATTCGAGAAGATTTATTATTTGGTGATGAAGCTGGGGCTATTCGATTTGACAAGCAACTGATTTGGGATACTTTTAGGAATCTTGGTTATGAAGGATCTTTGACAGAACAAACATTCAAGAAGGCATTATTCTGTCCTCAATGGAAGTTCTTGATTCATGTACTGCTCCATTGCATAAGTTCTAAAAGAACTTCTTGGGAGCAGTTTGGGTCAAATATAGCATCTGCAGTGGTTGGTTTAGCTACAGACAGAATGTTTAATTTTTCAAGGCTTATTTTGGATGGGATGCTATCACATATATCATCTGGGTCAAAATGGTTGATGTACCCAAGGTTTGTACAGGTTTTCTTAAACAAGCAATTGGCTGATGTTCCAAAACCTGCTGCTTTGTTACCTGTCATTGTGCAACAAGCCAAAATTTATACATTCATGGCTAGGCGAAGTGATTTGTTCAGACGTGGAGAGATTCCATTAACTACTACAATGATGGAAGTTGTTCAAGCTGTACGTGCTGCAGCTGGAGAGGATGAAGAAAGTGAAGGTACTGATTCTGTACAAGGTACTGCTTCACAAAGTGCTGCCTCACAAGGTACTGCATCTGCAAGTACTGCTTCTATTGAAGGTACTGCATCTTTACAGGGTACTGTTTCTCCAAGCCCTGAGGTTCAAGCAGAGATTGAAAGATCACCTCCTACATCTCCTCAACGTTCTGTTCCTGTTTCAGAGGCACATTCACATCTTCAAGGTGATGATCATACTATACCTCGTGAAGGTTTGACTTTGGATAATTATGCTTTGACAAGGGAGCTAGTTAGGTTGAATAAGACTGTTGAGAGTCAAGCTAAAGCACTTAGGACGTTGAGGCGTAAGTATATCTGGTTAAGGAATTTTATTAAAACCCTATATTCAAGGTTTCAACTTATGAGTTAAAGAGGAAAACAAACGTCGTAAACAACTTCGAAAGGAATTAAAACGAAAGAAAGTTCCTAAATCATCTTCTGTCAACTTGGGGAGTAATTCTGAAAAGGAAAATTTGAAAGAAGATGTTACAAAGAAAGAATCTGTAAGTACTGCAGAAAAGATTATTTCAGATTCTGAGGAACAAGAAGAAGAAGTGCAAGTTCAAGGTACTGATGATCAAGGTACTGAACATCAAAGTTCTGATCTTCATGATACATCTAGGCAAGAAGTAATAACACCAATAACTCCAAGGGTATTGAATTTTGAAGAAGAAGCTGGTCCTTCTACAACTGTTATAGAAGAAGAGGCGGAAGCTACATTCAAACCTATTCATTCTGCAAGTGATGATGAATTAATAGCTACTATTTTAGATTTGTCACAACCAAGAGGAGGAGTTACTATTAGAGATGTACAAGAAGAAGAACAACCAAGAGCTTCTCAACCTGAAATTGATCCTAAAGACAAAGGGAAAGGTATTCTGGTTGAAACTAAGAAAAAGAAACTCACTTTGGCAGAACTTAGAGCAATTGAAGTTGCTAGGAATGAAGCTGCAGCTAGAAAAGTTCAAGAAGAGTTAGATGCTAAAGATAGAGAAGAACAAGAAGCTCAAGAAGCTAAAAATAGAGAAGCAGCTCAAAAGGTGCAAGATGAATTAGATGCTGAAACTGCTGAACCATTACAGTCTCCTACACCTGTTAGATATATGTCAAGAAGACCTAATTTAGCTAAAGAAAGGAATGCAATGATGGCATATTTAAAAAGCAGAGGATATAAAGGACTGCAGAAGCTAAATTACGTTGATATGAAAAGACTCTATGATGCTGAAACAGAAGCTTATAAGAAGAGTGTTGCTGGCATTAAAGACTTCAGAGAAGAAGCTTATTGGACTGAAGCTGAAAGGAAGAAGAGCTTAAAGAGAAAAAGAAAAACTGAAGTTACAGATGTTCAGTTTTCAAAGAAAGAAAAAGTTGAATTAAGATCTGAGACTAGTGATGAATTGAAGAATTATCTCAGAGTGGTAGATTTTGATTATACAAAGGAAGACAATGACATGAAGATGAACAGATCAAAGATTAGTGTTTTCAACATTGTGAAATCTAAGAATGGAGATTACATGGTTTTTCATAAAGAAGATGAAAGTTTCAAAGTTTTCAAAAGGCTATGGGATTTACTGCATATTATAGATAGAGTAGACCTATTCTATCTATATCATGTTGTGAAGGCTTATTTTGAAGATAATCCATTGGAAGGGATTGGTTTGGTTTTACATGGTGATCTTATAACTATGTGGGAAACTGAAGAAGAGAGCACTGATGATATCTGGAAGAATCAAGAAAGCTGGGAAATAGTTTGCTGGAGATTCTTTGAAGAGTCTGGAGTTCATGTTTTGGAGCTAGAAAATGGAACAATGATACATATGTTTGCAGAAAGAAGATACCCTCTTACAGTTGAGCTCATGAGAAGAATGCTAGAGCATGGATTGGAAGTAGAAGAGGCTAATGAAACTGCTTGCATGGTTATCAATTTGTTTATAAACTGGACTACCATTGCTGAGAATGATCTATAACTGGTATGAATTTTATTTGAATAAATACTTTTTGATATATCAGTACTTTTATTCAAAGTACTGCTGATCAGATAGTACTTTCATCAAAGTACTGTTTACTTAACTAAACCAGTTAAATGAATTTTAGAAGAAACCATTTTGCTAAGTAATAAATATTTTGAAATAAAGGTTGAATAAATGGTTTTTGTGATAACATCAATAGGTTATCAATCCACCATGGTTACAAAAGGATTGACTAATCCATGAGCAAACGGCTCTGGTAAAGATATATCAAATCCGTTTTTAGTTGACAACTTGCTAATAAGTTGGATGGTAATCAACTCACCATATCAGTAATGTGAAGAGTTCCCTAGCCCACAAGAAAATGGCTTGTGGTAAAGGCTGTGGAAAAACCATTATTGGTAATTAGTTCACCATTAGATAGAAGAACTAACTAGTCCGAAAGGGTACAGCTTTTGGTAAAGACAAAACAAATCTGTTGATAGCTGGTGGTTTGCTAAAAATCATATGGTTATCAATGTACCATAGTCTTACACACCAAAACATTTGGCTACTCCAGAGATAATGGCTTTGGTAAAGAGATCTAAATCCATTATTTTTTCAATGATTCACTTGAAAGTGATGAGAATAGTATGCAACTTACACTGAATTAATGTACAATTTGTCATATGTTGCTGTGTTGCTGAAAAGATGGAGATTGCTGAATGATGCTGTGGAAAGAACAATTCTAAGAGATATTTTGACAAGCACAGATATTACAGAGATACAATCTAATGACTAAGAAATAATCCGTTTTAAAGATGAAGCTGTTAAAGATATATACAAAGGAACTTGAAGTCAAGCAAGTAGAATTCAAGTTAGGGGAGGATTGTTGGGATATGAAAGTGCTGAAGATATGAAAGTACTGAAGATATGAAAGTATTGTAAGCTGCAAAGAACTGGAAGAAGTTAAATAGTCAAAGTACTGCTAAAGACAGAGTCAAAGTACTGCAAGATAAAGTCAAAGTACTGCTAGAACAAAAGAACTGTTATATTTGTTTATGGAAAGAATTGTATTCCATGTTTAGATTACTTGTCGTACAAGGTTATCAATTGTAAACCGACTAGGATATCCTTGAGCCTATAAAAGGACTCCTAGATTGGCATTAGAGGTACGATTTCAGAAAAAGAGTTTTAGAGTTTACGAATTAGTGTTTTAGAGAAAAGTTCGATTATCTTAGAGTTGTATTAGAGTATCTGCATAATAAGCAGATTTAGAGTTTATAATAAAGTTATTCTTCTTAGCTTTGTTAAGTAAATTCCGCGTACTTGATAAAGATTGCTCAGTGTTTCTTTGTTAATAACTTAGGATTTATCCGAGGTTATTAAACTTTAACAAGCTAGTTAAGTTAGTTTGATTAAAGTATATCGATCCAACAGAAACTCCTGCCAGGGTCAACATCAAACAACCCTGACAGCAGGTCACTTCGGTAACTCCCCGTGGATTACGCGAAGTGTGTCTCAAACGGTCTACAGTCGTGAGGTGATGCTTCGGTGTACCTCAGCGACTCATCTGAACTGTAGATGTACTTCGGTACATCGCGTTATCTCACTTGTGGGACTCCAGTTCAGGAAAGGCCTTTGTAAGAATTAGAGTTGTGTTTTCACACTATGCTGTTAAAACTCTCGAAGTTCAAACTTGTAAGTGCCGGAAACCGCTTATTAGTAACCGTTTGAAATGTTTTCTTCTTATGGAAGCTCCGGAGCGGAATGATCGTGCTTATTCTTCTCATGCTCACGCCAACATCATCGCTAATGGAAGTTCTATTCGAATGCAACACAACAGTCAGAATGATTCTTCATCAAATCAAAGAATCTACAAAGTCAAAGACTTAAAGAACTTCATCAGTATTGATTTCCAACATCAAAGAGCGTGTGAGCATGTTGAAGAATGACGTGGAGACACTGGAGCAGTGAAGCAGACCTGAGGCAGACTTGATGCAGACAACAACATACTATCACTTTCACCACAAAGAACAATGATCAAAGAACAAAGTTTAAGATGACGTCAAAGCAAAACCGCTCAAAGAAAACTATCTCTCTACACTAGGGAGATTGTTCGATTCAAGGCAATTCTTCTCACGAGAAAGAAGAATGTCAGTATACGTCAAAGCTACTATTACATCAACTCCTTCACCGTTTACATTCATATATACTTGAGGGGGAGATTGTTGGAATCACTCCTAAACTGTATTTCAAGTATTTATATTTCATATGTAATAGGTAGCTTATTATGGCCTTTATGTTTGTTTAAGGTCTAGCTTATGTAGAAGGCCCATAAGCTTAGGCCCAAGCCCATATAAGAAAGGATGGGAACTAGGAGTGTTGCCCTAGCTTCCCTCCTATAAATACTCTTGTAAACCCTCATTTGAGGGTTGGTTGTTCAAGTTTTCTTTTCACACATATTCCTATGCCTAACCGTGCTACTCTTATCGTGTATGTGTGTTTGTTTACTTGTTCAATCGCCTTATCTCTTTCTATATTACTTGTGTTTGTAAAACTAGTGACCTAACAGTTGGTAAATTATGCAAGAACATCTGGAAATTCAGAATAAGTTTGCAAATAGGTGAGTTTGAACAGATTCTCAACGCATCTTAACACGATATTTTCAAAAATTGAAGCGATTGCGCCTAATCAAATTGGTGAATTTTTGATACTATTGATGTATTGGTCAGCAATGCATGTATATCTAAACATATTAAGAATGTGTTTCTTGCATTTGTTGCAATACTTACCTCTGATGTGCCAAATGTACCGATAGGTGTCAAGTCATCACAAATATATCTATTCTCATGTTTTATTTCAGTTGTTAATATAAATTTTTCTGAAATTGCAGACCAATGAGTGCACCAGTCCATTTTAAAGAACCATTAGCCAGGAATCTTGCTCTCTTCAAACCTTCATTGGTGCGCGTCCATGAATTCCTTGAAAAGATGCGCCTCAGGTACTATAACTCACTGTATTTAAGTCATACATAAAGAATTGTAGTTACATGCAGCTCTCAATCTACATGCTGCATTTGTTTTTCTACGTGACTGACCATAAATTCACTCTCATGTTTCTGCCACTTACCATAAATATATTGTTCAAGAAAGAGTTTGTGGTGCAGATAACGGTCTTCATGATTTGTTAATAGGAATATCGAACTTTGGTGCTTCAAAAAAGCCAATGTGAGGTTTGCTAATCATACTCGAGAATCATGTATTATTTATTTATTCTAACTGCAATATTCTAAGTATATGTCTGAACTTATTTAGGATTTTGAGAAGAATGGCGCTAAGAAGATTATGGTGAAGAGATTACATATGTAGCCACAAAATGGTTTAAGTCGAAGAAACTGTAAAGATGGCGGGTGGGAAAAATGTAAATCGAAGAAAATCCGTCATGTCCTCTAAGAAGAGCAAAGTGAATTTCAAAGACAACATAAGCCGACTACCAAAAACTTTAATAGACTTCAATTAGATTATGCGTTGACACTGGAAACTTATCTCAATCACAACTTATACGAATCAATATATTCAGTATTGAACCAACAGGTGAACAAATGCCTTTTTCTTATGACAGTATCTTTTGGTCAACAGGGTTTTAAGGACAGCGTTGTTGCAGGTATGTGTCAGCCACATGCTGTGTCACAGGATGTTCAAGACTTTTTCCAGCCTAATCAGCTTGCACAGGCTCAGAAATCATTACGAGAAGCTCTCGGTGGCTATGTGGCAGATGTGTGCATACGTGGTCAGCTTCAGAATTGGAAAGGGTATCAGGGGTGCTACAGAAAATGCTGGCTTGCCGCCTCTTCGTCTAAGAGGTCAGTGCGCTTATTGAATTTCATTTGCAATTTGTTGGTTTTGATTAGAAGTTTGTTTTCGTGTAATGAGCGTTCTAGCTGTCATGATCTTACAGGTTTGAATAAATCGACAGTTGAAGAGACAGTTGCTAATGAATGTATGCAAAACAACTTCCAGTTGTCTTCGCTAGGCAGTAGTAATGTGCATGCTGAAAATGCGTAAACAGGGAAAGTCATACCTGAAGGTTTGTGGTGTTTCTCACGTCGTTCATTTGTTGAATTTTTAACACTATTTTTTAAACCGTTTATTAAATACTGTTGTTCAAAAACAGATGTGAGGGTACGTGAATCCTCTTCAAGTCACGAGAAAAGAAAAATGTTGAACCAGCAGTGCTAGTTAGGCTCCCAAACGTGTGCGTTAGCAAGGAATGTGAGGGCGCGTATTTGACTGCCCGTGCAGATGCTGATGTGGCCAGCTCTGGTGCAGTATACCAGACTGTGGGTACCAAACCCTCGGGATCTAACTTTGTTCTCAACGCAGGTGAATGTTGTTTGTTTTCCAGCAATAGTTTTTCCAGTTCTTATTAGTTGTTGGGGGTGCCTTCTAACAATTTATATTTGAATATGTAAGATGGAGCATTATTGAAGGATCAATGGAACTTGCAGTATTCTGAGTTCAAGGGTTAAGATCACAAAACATGTGCAATCCAACTTGAACCTGTAAGTTCATTTATAAATACTGTATTTGAGATGGAATAGGTTTTTAATCGTCATATTGATTTGTTTAACTTTATATGACATATAATATTGAAAACTATTAGGAAAAATATAACTGCTCAGGGACCTAATATCAGCACCGAGTATCATAATGTCGATACCAGTGGGCATGATGCTTTTGCAGGTATTATAAGATTATAGGCAAAGCATCTTGGAGCTTTATCATTTTTTGATGTAGAGGTGGTGAGATGGGCGGGTTAGGTATGGGCCACTGGTTACAACGGGTCTGAAGCAGGGCATTTTTATTGGTTTTAGGTTGACCCGCTAACACTTATATTTCTTGATTGCTTAATGTGTGGTCATGTATGCATGAATTAGTATCACCTAATATAACTTTGATCGTAAATGCTATGCAGCAGAGACTTTGATGGTACTGATTTACAGATTTGCCTTCCAGGTGTAGTAAGCAAATTGCACAAAGATGTTAATCGAAATGGTGGAATAACTTGCATACATTCCACTGCTGGACGTAGAAGAGCTCCCGCAACTGCAGTATAAAAACTTAACAGAAATTTAAAGAAGTAGATAACACGTCGAAAAGATAACTGTTGAATTTGCAGAAGTGAGACAAGGCCATGATTCATATTAAGGAGGTAGAACCCGTGTGTGAATCAGGACGATGCTAATTGCAGAGGTGAAAAAGTAAACCCTCCCCATTTCAAATCATAATAAATAGGTAAACTGTTTAAATCCGGGTCTTTTTAATCACTCGAGTGCACTAATGATGTTAAAGGTCGTGGCACATGTATTTCCTTCAAAATGTCTTGCCAACTAAGAACATATAATCTACTGATCACAGGCCTCCGATTCTATAAAATATGATAGATTGGGTCTGCTCAGGTAAGTAATGTTAAAATGAAATCAAGTTTGAATTTACGCTCAAGTATTACTATAGCTTAGTTCTTTCTATTAATTCTAATATTCTTGGAAGCTTTGTCTTGGTCTAAACTTGTAGTGGGAGATACATAATAGTTTTTTGTACTTAATAATGATCAAGAGAGTCATAATTTAGGCTGCTGAGATCAATAATTAGTATGCCGGATTGCCAAGCTGATCTTGAATTATGGTCTCAACATAAAAAAATATAGAAATGCTTCCTATTATTGATATTTACTGATTGATTGCTGTAGGGACTGTTATTACTGCTAATTAATGTTGTATCATAATAACGCTAGGACAAAATTTAATTCTAGTGTCTGCAACATGAAGAGTTCTAAGAATAGAACTGGTATACCATGAGTTGGTCATGAGCTCCAGTAAGGAGTACATGTGACAGGTAAAATTCAATTCGATTTATCGACAAGGACATGATTCATATCAAGGAGGTAGAACCCGTGTATGAATTAGGACGATGCTAATTGCAGAGGTGAAAAAGTAAACCCGCCCCATTTCAAATCATAATAAATAAGTAATCTCTTTAAATTCAGGGCTTTTTAATCACTCGAGTGCACTAATGATGTTAAAAGTCGTGGCACATGTATTTCCTTCTAAATGTCTTGCCAAAATAAGAACATAGCAACCTCCTTTGGAACTTGAACTTTGATGTTCCAGATGTGAACTGATACTAATGCAGAATCTACTGATTACAGGCCTCCGATTCTATAATATATCATTTCCAACTATTCATTCCTATTTATAGCCCAGGTAGTGTTTACTAACATAATGTTGTTCATTTTGTTGTGTTTATTTTAGCTTAATTGAAACCATATAAATATATAATGATAATTAACATGGGTACATACAACAAAGAAAACAGCCACAAGGTAGCATACTTCAGTTATCCATATTAGTATACATCTTCGTCAACAGCCTGTCCGTGCTTATATCGTTTGCATTCTAATTACAGTGACGAATATGGCTACTTCTACTTTCACCTCTGGCAACTGTCCACAAGCCCACGTGGGTTTAGATTCAGGTATGATATGTTCATCCATTACTAGCTTCCAGTACTTTTAGGACATTCATATGTGTAATGACATGGTCACCGTAACTAATGGGTTACAACAATTGGCCGGCGTACATATGGTTTTCGCAAAAGGAGGTTCGACAGAGTGGTATCGGGTATGTTAGAATACTAATGCACGTGTAACTTACACTTTTTGTCGGAACTTGGTTCACACCTTCTTAATTATTTTTTGCTCCAATCATTTTAGGTATTCCTGATCCACATGCCCAACTTTCGACAAGAGATGCAAAGTCACCAGCCATAGCATCAGCATCACTCAGACGTAAGTGTCATCAACTTTGCTCTTTTTTATTTCCGTAAAGAGTTGGAACTATTAGCACTTTGGTTTATAACATGGTCACTTTATTTGGGAATGTCAACAACTTATTGCTTGGTTCTTAAACAGTTCCATCTGCAGTTGTAGGCTATTTTTCCTTTAGGTTGTTTTCGAATCACCATGATTAAACATCATTTAAAGGTGAACAATAGGTGACAACAGAAGATGAATTGATTAATAAAGAGGAAAAATAAATAGAAGGTGAAGTACAGCACGTTCAAGTGAATGATGATCAGCCACTAAAATGAGAAGATGATGCACCAACACAATTAATAACTAAAGACGAAAATATCAAAGAACCTGTGGTTACAAAAGTTTATTTGGTCAAGGAAGATGAACCAACACAGGTTCAGCCGAATAAAGATGATGAAGGGCCAAAGACGTTACAGTGAGGTCTTAAGTAACTTCAGAAGAAACATCAAAGTCTACGCAGGAGGAACCGACACAAGAAGAAAAAACAGGTAACAAGAACTTTGAAGATAACACAGGAAAATAAAACAATTATAGGCAAAGAACAGAATGACAGTAGCCATAATGGTATCGAGAAAGAAGATAAGGACAGTAAAAGTGCATCAACATTCGTAATGGATCTCACCAAGGGGTAAAAACAATCATTCACAAGTAAGCCATGTAACCTTAAACTGCAAACATGGTCCGTATTGGTATCCATATGGTACCTGTTCCATTGATATGTTGTATTTTCCCTTTTAGTTAGTGTCTTACGGCCTCAGTTTCAATGTTCAGGTTCTTACATATTGTACTTGTCCCATTTTGTTTCTCAGATGCATCACTAATGAATGGAATGCGTTTTACTTATGCAGTGAATACCGTTAATCGGTATCTTTCGAATAGTAGAGATGGCATTCGATCTATACCTAATGTCTTACCAACTGACAAAGGGAAAAGAAAGGTGCATGATGCTGAAGAATGTTTTGACAGTCGCTTGAACATTCATCTAGAAACTGACACCATTTGTATGTTTTATTCATTTCTGTTGAGTAACAATTTTTGTTCGGTATGTATGTGTTTATCTATATATAATGCCTTTTTTGGGTGTGTTGCATCTCATCTTAATTTACTGTGTGGAAGTCGTGATGCTAACGATCATCTTATTGCAAACGGTGTTCGGAATACCTCTAAAATAATTTTTGTTACTACTCACTTTTGCTATATATACACGTCAACCTGATTTACCAGAAGGTACTGTCTATTCGGCTTTTTGATTGTTGCATTCTTCTGGCCTGAAGGTTTATATTTCTACGCGTAAACTTTTGCCATTTGGTGTTTCTAAAATTCTACAGTTATCTCTATTCATTGGTAATCCACGTGATAACAGTGACCCGCCCAACACACGTATCGACGCCAACTATATACGGCCATCACGGACAGATAAGTTGTGAAGAGGTTTTGTTTGTGAATGGGGTCTGCTACTAGATATATTGTTTTTTTGTATCCGGCTTACGCCTTTGAGATAATTTTTGTCACACGTAGAGCTAACTTATTTCCTATTACAATTTTTTGCAGTTGATTTTGATCCGAATAAACCGGTTTACAAAATGCTAGCACGCATACCAAGCATCCAAGGCGTGTTTAGCAACGTTTGTTTTGTAATTAAATGCTATTTTGGGTCTTTTTTCCCATTGCTCTGAGTATTAACTATTTTATTCTTTTATCGTAGGTCCTCCTCCGTCAACGTATATTTACTTGGGAGATTGTGACCAGGTGTGTCGACATTGCAAAGCTCTATTTTGGTATGATGAAAGACTGAAAACGGTACGCGTCCGGTTCCCAAAATACCATCGTTGTTGCATGTGAGGCCTTATTTCCACTTTGAACTATTTACATAACTTTATTATCATTACTTTTTAATATGTAACTTACACTATTTTGACTACAGGTGTAATTATACACAACGACAACATTTTGATGATAGAAATTAACTGAATATATTGTATTATGTTTGATTCAAACCAAATGTGACTTTTATTTTTGTAGTATTAAAAACTATTGATAAGTAGTATTTACATGCAATCAGATGAAACCATAAAAACATGTCTAAGCTCCAATAATTCGTGATTTTTACAACTTACGGATTATATGTTTTAAGAATGTTTTTTTAACATAAGTTATAAACATACGATAGAGGGGGTTTCTTGAAGAGTTTGTATCATATTTCTAAAACTTTTTTCATAAATTTTCAATCTATATGTATTTTTATCCATTCACCTTTTTTAGGCATAGTTAAAAAAAATTAAAAAAATAAAAAAAAAATAAATTGGAAGTTTATTTCACATTTGAGTTTATTTGGTTGTACACTTTGTTCTTGCGTACGATTTTGTTTATTTTTTTCCTCTCATACTCGATAAACGTTTATTTCTTACTGTTCTTAATGCATTCAATAAATAATTGTGTACGTTTATAACTTATTTTCCTAACTTAACTTTTTCAATGATATTCAAACAAATAACTTCGTAAATTAATTAAACAACAACCGTTACTTAATTTATTCATTGGACACTTTTCCAACCATTGTTTACCCGTCTCATTCGTTATAGTAAAATATGTCAACGATAATTATAATCCATGGAAACATAGGGTATAACAGAAGATGAGTTGTTTATGCCACCAAACAGTACAGCAGAGAACATTGCACCAACAACATTGTGGTACGATCTAGCAATTAAAATATGCGGTTTTTTATTTTGTTATCTTCGGGTTTTAGTCGAAGCTTCCAATAAAATCTTTTCTTTTGTGAACAGTAGAGTTGTCGACTTTATCATAGATCAGCAAGATATCGATCCAGGAGAATCTGCCAAAGAGAACTATAATTAATTTCGACATCACTGAGTGGGCTCAGGCTCTAGAACCTTCAAGAAAGTTACCAACTAATGTGGGAGCAAGAATCAATCATTTTGTTTTCCCATTTCATTGCCATTCATGTAAATAACTACGGCCTCAGCATTGCATTGCCTGTCTCTAATTTCGAGATAATACCAAACCACTTAATCATAAGTTGAATATAATCATAACATTCATTTGTGTATCAGGCATCTTGGCCCATATATAATTTAGCAAATGCAACATTCACGTAAATAAGTTTGTAAACACGAAGGTTGTCAAGATTTATATTTTCTCTCATATTCAATAAATGTATATTTCTTTTCGTTCTTTATCTTGCTATTCATATGTAAGACCCTTTCTTTCAACATGTACATTTTTCAACCATTTTTTACCACCCTTATTTCTCTATAGTAAAACAAGTTGAACACTTACATTTAACTCAATTTATGGGTCACTCATTGAATGAGCAAGATATTAAACATGCAAGGTAATGCTTTACACTTTCGAGTATCCATGCCTAAATCATATAGTTTTGTTGGGCTGGCAATTCAATTGTATGGACTGCAATATGACTTAACATCTATATTTATGGTCTATATTATCTGTTATAAAGTTTAATGTGGCCATCATGTGTTTGTTATGCACAGGTCAAGGAAGGAAAATCTAGCCAGTGCTACTGAGCATGAATCTTTTGGAAATTCATCAGCGACTTATGAATGCTATCAAAAGGTAGTGAAGATATCGTTTATTAAGCTAATAGCCTATCTATATAAATATTTTACGATGCTCGTACGCATTAACAAACAAGTCCTACTAAACTAATACCTTACAAGGGAGTTCATGCCCGCCCTGAGGCGGGCTTCGACAACTATTAGACGCTGGTCTTCTGCACCACGGAAATCTGTTGCAAATAATAGGAAAAAAATATGATCAGTGGAACCTTTTGGTATGTGTTGTCTCCCTTTCCATCAAATATTTTTGTGTCTTGGATTACTTAATTTTCAGCTTATTGATATAAGCAGGTACCAATGTTTTTTTATCGAGAAGGGCTCATCCCACTGGCAACTTTATTTTTGATATCCAGGGAGAAGAAATATGCCAATCAAGTACCTTGCACTTGGTCCCCTGACCTAATATTTTAAAGTCAGCTGATATTGTTACGCTTTTAGTAAACACATAAGCTTTATTTAGTGGCTATTCGTTAATTCCTATTATGCTTGAAGACTGATATTGTTACGGCTTTTGGTAAATGCAAAAGCTTCGAGATTTTATGAAAATGACTTTTGGGGGTCGATATTGGTTCTTCATTTAATTGGAGTATCCCAATTTCAAATCAATGTATGGTGGGAATGTTGTGGCACCATTCAATATGTTTGATGCTCCTATTCTTCCCCATAATCATGTAGACTCCGACGTACCACTAACACCATTGGGTGATAATTCTATAGGTATGGAGTCTGTGTATACATCAGGAAGAAGAGGGATAGATATTTTAAATACGTCAACATCATCTAAATTTGGTAAAAAAATCAGCTGGAAGCACCTATATACAATAAGTAAATAAACATAATTAACAAAAACAAAATAATAATAATAAACGTTAATAATATTATCAAATGTAAAAGATGTTCATGATTAATATTGTTTAGAACAAAATGTTATAAAGTAGTTACCTCCTTTTAGCCGTTGGATTATGATAACATCAATTATAGTTCTTAACCGTTTAATTTAACTTTTAATAACTTTTTAGTATATATTTGTTCTACTAAATCCTAAAAATAAAAACCACAACTCAAAGTACTTACCTGCTTTTAGCCGTTTTATGGATTATGGTAACACCAATTATAGATCTTAACCGTTTCATTTAACTTTTAATTACTTTTTAGTATATATTTTTCTACTAAATCCTAAAAATAAAAACCACAAGTCATACCCGTCCATCGGACGGGTTTTGCCACTAGTGTATATATATATATATATATATATATATATATATATATATATATATATATATATATATATATATATATATATATATATATATACACTAGTATAATGCATCTAATATTATAGGGATACATCTAATTTAGGTTGATGCATCTCGGATTTGTATATATATATATATATATATATATATATATATATATATATATATATATATATATACATATATACATATATATATATATATATATATATATATATATATATATATATATATATATATATATATATACATATATATATATATATATATATATATATATATATATATATACATATATATATATATATATGTATATATATATATATATAAATATATATATATATATATATATAAGTATATATATGTATATATATAAGTATATATATATATATATATATATATATATATATATATATATATATATATATATATATATATATATATATATATATATATATACATATATATATATACATGTATACATATATACATATATATACATATATACATATATATATATATATATATATATATATATACATGTGTATATATACATATATATATATATATATACATATATATATATATATACAAGTATATATATATATATATATATATATATATATATATATATATATATATATATATATATATACACTAGTATAATGCATCTAATATTATAGGGATGCATCTAATTTAGGGATGCATCTAATATATATATATATATATAGGTGGCTTTTATTTTGAGAACCCTGTTAAGTGCGAGAACCCCTTATGTACTCCTACTAATGCATATTGTGCAACATGTCAATGCAATATACCATTTTTGAATTATTAAACTTTTTTATTTAATTCAAAAGGGTATAATAGTAAAAGTGAATTTTATACTATTTTTTATTTTTTAAAATAAATCTTGTTTTTTAAATACATTCAATTTTCGGTTTTTTTTTTTTTTTTTTTTTTTTTTTAATGCTTTTTTTTTTTTACTTTTTTATGAACATACATGTTTTAAAACTGATTTTGTGCATATGTGTTTTTATGAATTAATTTTATTATTTTGGTTTTTGGAATAGTTTTTCGACATACATGTTTTTCAAATGAAAATGTGCATATTTGTTTTTAGATCATGTAAATTTATAACAACCAAGAATATAATGTTAAACACAAAATTCGATATCGATTGAAAATACAATTAATATACAATTTGTAATAAGAAGAAATACAAGAATATAAGCTATCTTTACACTTGTGCACTAACAATAATTAACGTAAACGGACATATGTGCACAAAACATATGTGTTTGAAGTTTCTCATCATATTATTTTGAACATGTGTGCATGTCTTTTAAAAACATACATGCACGCCTTCCAAGAACATATATGTACTTCCAGTATGTGTGCACGCCTTCAAATAATGGCACGCCTAAAAAAAATAATAGCCAAGATTAAATACTTTCAAAATAAAACTCAAGATAACATAACACAAATGGACAAGCTTAAACTAACATATACAGTATGTTTTATAATTCATACACAAAACATATATGTTTTATACGTAAACATATATAAAACATATATGTTTTATACATAAACATATGCACACTTCTTTCTTTTAGCCATACTAAGATACAGTAGGTCCTGTTAAAAAATATATAAAATAATCTCTACAACTAGTATAGTAGCCATACTTAGAGTATGTTTGGCAAAAATAGATTGTGCTGGTGCTGTTCCTGATGTTGTTGCTTGTGTTGTTGCTGGTGCTGAAAAAGATTATAAAAAGAGATTGTTTTTATAAGCTACATGAAGTAACTTTTTATTTTCAGAGATTATGGAAGATTATTTTTTAATAATCTCTTATAAGTTATGTCTGTCAAACGAAGATTATTTTTTAGTTAACTTATTTTTTTTTAAATAACCATAATCTCTTCATAATATAATGTGCCAAACATAGCCTTAGACATGTAACGTTGGACTTAAAACCCTTAGCAATTCACTAATATAGATATAAATTACAAATATATTTTTAAAAGTCATTATCACCTAATGACAAGGAAAAGTCATATCCACGTACTCCATCTCCTTCATTCAAATTGTACTACATAGAGAATCGGCCATTAAAACAATTTCAATGGTTTATAACTTATAACTATCCGTCTTTGTCATAATTTAGATTTACAACCATTCAAACTTCTGTTTTAACATGAATAGTTTGGTCCCTAATGGGTTCTTAATCTACTATCAAACCGATAATCTCGAGACATAATGTTACACAAGTTTACAACTTGATTCATGTAATTAAAAATACAAATTGATTTATGTCAGATGGTGGAACATGTTATAGTTGTATAAAACATTCGCCTCTATGTATTTTATACCGATATCGTCCGAAACTCATTTCTAGACCAATAATATACTAAAAACATAACAAGCCAATTTATTCACCCAAAATTCATTAACGCTTAGTTCTCGAGTTTTGAGTGAAGAGAAATGGAAAAGAATAGGAAAGAGAAAAGAAAATGAATTGTTAGTTGATATGTTTTTGTGATAGAGGAAATAGGAAAGGAAAAGGAAAGTAATCATGTTCTTGAGGGAGAGGAAAAGGAAAATAACTTGTTTAAATTACATATATGCCTTTTAGTTGTTAATATAAAATCTTTTAAAAAGGGTATATTAGTCTTTGCACAACATAATTTTCCCTTTCCTTTCCCTTTCCTCCCATTTTTGGCCGGAAGATTTTATAAACAAAACTTCCTCCTCTTTTCCTTTCTCTTTCCCTTTCCCTTCTTTAAAAAAACTCAAGAACACAAAAAAGTTTCCATTTCCTTTCCTTTCTTATCAAAATATAACTCAGAGAACTGAGCGTAAAAGTGCAAAGAAACTCAACCAATCAGACACGCGTATATTTCTAATCCGCAAACAAGTAACAGTTTGGTATCTTAATATCTAATATAAAAGTTCACCTTGAATTTTTGAACGAGAATCGAAACCGAAACAAAACTCCCTTCTTTTTGCTAGGGGCGCTCTCTTTCTCACTTGTGCAAAATAAGTCGTGCTCAGCGACTCAGCGTAATCAAAAGCGAGATAGAGAGATATGTCAATATGATTGATGTGGACATTCACAAGCTTTACAACGTTGTCATGGTTAATCTCCCTTAGCAACTCCAATCAAAGTATATATATATATATATATATATATATATATATATATATATATATATATAAATAAATGTGAAGGAAGAAAGTTAAAAATATTGAAAATAAAAAAGAGAGAACCATGATTTCGCGAATAGCGGTAGGGGAAACACCGTCACCATATTTGGATGTAATGTTTGAATTTCTTAATAGCAATAGATTTAGTCAATTGGATTTAATCTTTGCTAAGAAAACAAGCCCGTATGTTCCTTCTCCTATTTTCCCGATCAAATCATATTGCTGTAACCACTCCGGCCTATTCCCACTTCTATTACTACTCATATCCCCCTTTCCCTTTCTCAACTTAATTCTTCAAACACCTATATCATCTTGTTTCCTACTTTCAGATTTTATCATTTTCTTTCTTAAGAAGGTAGAGGCGGCTAGGTTTTGGTGGAGGTTGTGTTTCTGTAAATGTGTGTTTGTGATGAGAGAGAAAGAGCTAGTCTTTATAAATCAGATCCATAATTTTTGGGACGGTTTATAAAAAATGGGATATGTAATTCCATAAATACCCTTTCAATTTTACAAAGAATGGTCCGATCTTTCAATTAGTTACAATAATGGCACAATCAATTATACCCATTGATCAAACAATCTAACTGTTCAAAAAGAGTTCTCGCAGTTCTCGCACTTAACAGGGTTCTCAAAATAAAGATACACTATATATATATATATATATATATATATATATATATATATATATATATATATATATATATATATATATATATATATATATATATATATATATATATATATAGAATCTAGATCAAATAAGATCAAACTTAAAGTTGTTAAAATGAGATCAAACTAAAATTTGACAATCGACACTCTCCTTACAACAAAAATAAATTTTTTATTAACTACAACTAAAATTGTTAAAGTTTCGATAGATTTCTTTTTAAAATTTATGAAACCTTGGTGATACACTTTGATAGAAGTGTAATGTGTATCAGGTTTTTGTATGTGTATCAAATTTTGAAATATTTATTAGTGGAATGTGTATCAGGTGTATCACTAATCCAAACTCATGTATCATTTGATTAATAGTTGCTAAAATGTTAATTTGTATTAAAATATTATTTTAATGTGTATTATTGCTAAAATTATTATTTATAAATGTTTTAGTGATTTTTTAGACTTGATCTTATTTTTACAACTTTAAGTTTGATCTCACGTTAACTCTCCCCTATATATTTTCAGAACTATGTTAAATGCGAGAACTCCTCTAAACCAATGAGATTTTTTTAAATATTAGAAATTATTATTAATCCAAAAGGGTATTATTGTAAAATGCAATTTTTTTTATCAAATCATGTTTTTAAATATTCCTAAACTAGACTATAGACCCGCGGGTTTCGCGGGTGGCAAAAGAAGATTTGCTTTACATGCAAGGCACACAAAGTAAGTTGCATATCAAAGACTAATATTACAATTTACAAAAGAGTAAATGTTTTGAAACTTGGGTCGACCGGGCCGGGTTAACCGGTCGGATCAGTTCTGGGCAAAAAACGGGTAAAAAAACCCTGGGTTTCTAAAACCGGGTTAACTGGTTATACCCGCCAGGTTTTGAGTGACCCGGTCAACCCGGTTCTCGAAACCCGGACGGGTTTGATTTTTTAAAATATTTTTTTATAAAAACCGGGTTGACCCAGCGGTCGAACCGGTTAATTTTTTTTTTAATGAAAAACTGGGTTGACCCGGCGGTCGAACCAGTGACTCGACCGGGTTGATTATAAATCCGGTTTCCAAAACATTGCTCATAATCAAACCTTGTATTATAGATAGCACACTTACATATAAAGAGTACAATGTACATTGTAGACTATATGTTAGGTCACAAGTTTTACAACACAAGCTTATAGAGAAAGAGATGAAGGCGGATGAACAAGCTAAACACACACACACACGTAATAGTATGACCAGTTATGCAAAGGAGTGAGTGAAAGAGAATAACTTGAACAACCAACCTTCAAATGAAGGTTATTACAATGTATTTATAGGCAAGGAGCTAGGGCAACACTCCCTCTCCTTCCCTATTCCATATTGGGCTTGGATCAAGCTTATGGGCCTTCTACATAAGCTTGACCTTAAACAAACATAAAGGCCATAACAAAGCTACCTATTACATATGAAATATAAATACTTGAAATACTGTTTAGGAGTGATTCCAACAATCTCCCCCTCAAGTATATATGAATGTAAACGGTGAAGGCGTTGATGTAATAGTAGCTGTGACGTCTTCTGGCATTCTTCTTTCTTGTGAGAGGAATTGCCTTGATTCAAACAATCTCCCCAGTGTAGAGAGATAGTTATCTTTGAACGGTTAATCTTCGACGTCATCTTTAACTTTGTTCTTTGATCATTTGTTCTTTGTGGTGAAAGTGATAGTATGTTGTTGTCTGCATCAGTCTGCCTCAGGTCTGCTTCGCTGCTCCAATGTCTCCACGTCATTCTTCAACATGCACACACGCTCTTTGACGTTGGAAATCAATACTGATGAAGTTCTGTAAGTCTTTAACTTTGTAGATTCTTTTTCTGAATGTCTTGAAGTAGTCATAACTAAAGGTTGCAGTTTCTCGCACACACGTACAACTTCTTACTGCACCTCTGTAACCTCGTCGCTTCGTCTGGACTCCGTCTGACTACGTCTGTTGTTGTATGATAGTGAAAGTGGTGTTTCTTGTTTACTAGTTTCTTGTTTCAATTTCTACTGCAGCTTCTAATTGGCAAGTTTCTATTGATAGAGAGATGTGACCCCTCTAACAAACTTAGTTCCGTTAAGGAGAGTGTTCTTTCTTCTTACGGTCTTCTGCAGTGTCGATGATAATGTAGTTGCGGAAGTGGCAAATGTAAGTATATATGAACTCCCCCTCTAACAACCTTAGTGAGGATTTGTCATAAAGTTCATAAATATAAAGTATACATTATCCATCGAAACAATACCGGAAATACAAACAAATTCCAG
>BPTQ01000007.1:106396198-106414240 GCA_019973895.1 Chrysanthemum seticuspe | reverse complement strand
TTGAACAGTTTGATCCGTGCCGGATTCAGATATTGGCGGAGATATTAGTTCAGATATGATGATGGTTTGTTCGGGTACCTGAGACAAGCCATCAGTGTCATACACTGGGCCTGTATCACTCATGTGCAGCTCATGCATATTAGCCATCAACATAACAGCTGCATTAGCCTGCAAGTCCTCCATATCATCATCTGAGTCTGCATCTGCCATAAAGCTCTGTTCTTTGTTTGTTAGAGATCCACCGGCTTCATCCTTAAGAGCCAAAAGTAATGCCTCTTTGAAATAAGCACTGCCCCGAGTCCTTGGCTTTGGGCATGCATTAGCCAGGTGTCCCTTCTCATTGCAGTTGTAGCATCTAAGACCATTTAACCGATTCTGAGCATTTCCCTGTTCCACCACTTGAGCTCTGTTGTTATTCCTAGCCACAGCATTAAACCCTTGACCACCGCCCATCTGACGACCATAATCACGATTCTGAACTTCAACACGTCCATTGTTCACAACAGCTTGAGTCCGTGTGTTAGATGAGGAACGAATACGATTGTTGGATTTGTTGGTGTAACGGCCAAAAGCATTAGCAATCATCACAAATCCTTGTTGCAATGCTTCGAATGGATCGATTTCCTCAATGGCTTCACTGACATATGCTTGAGCATTGTTGCTGTATGGGACCAATTGATTTTGTTGAGGTTGAGGTTGTTGCTGTGAAGGTGTATTGGAAGCAGTTGGTTGAGTTGCTGGTTGAGAGGGATAATTCTGTTGAGCATACAAGGCAAGGTGTTGATTGTCCGGTTGTGATTGTTTAGCAATTTGAGCACGGAGAATCCTTTCCCGATCAACTTCCTTTTCATGAGGCTTCAAGTAATCGTACAACAATCCATAAGTAGAATGATGCATATTCTTCGCTTGACGGAGAAAAATGACATACTTCTCCCATTCTGGACCAAGACTACTCAAGAACTTAGTATTCACTGCAATTCTTGGCATGATGATGTTATGTTTATCCAAATCATTGATGATGTCTGAAAATCGGTGATGATATGACTCAAGTGTCTCTCCAGGTTCAATCATGAAGTGTTCATAAGCCAAGTAAATTTTGGATTCCAAATCCTCCTGATTGAGTACAGATCCTTCCATAAGAAGACGAATATGATCCCACATTTTTTGTGCAGTCTTTTGAGCATCAACACTACGAAGAATTGGGTTTGGTAATCCTAAGAGGATATATTCCATTGCAAGTTCATCAGCTTCATAATGTAGAAGTTCTGTAGGATTTAAGTCTGCAACAGTAGCAATGTTGGTTTGTTCATCTCTTGGTGGAACAGCAGTTGGATCTCCGGGTACAGTGACAGTAGGCATCTCAAATGGACCTTCCAAGATAACCTTCTTTAAGAACTTTCCATGTGGCTTCTTCAGATCACAGAATCTAAAGAACCTTATCACCCATTGATCGTAGTTTCCTGGAGTGAGCATTGGAGGTCTATCAAGTGATCCAGCTTCATGAATTGATTGTTGGCTGCTTAAAGCTTCACACATCTTAGCAAACCAAGTGGGTTCCTTCATAGTGGTCCGTGATGGATGTTGATTGAAATCAGTTGTGTAGGGTTGAACTTGAATGCTTGGTTGTGGTTGAACCATTTGTGGTTGTGGAATTGCACCAAGTTGTGGAGTATGTTGCTGATTAAATTGTTGTTGATAAATGGCTTGTTGTTGATTCCATTGTTGATGTTGTGGAGTTAATTGTTGTTGTTGTTGATTATAAGTGTGAGGGAAATAGTTAGAGTATGGTGGTTGAGACATGATGATAAACTTGTGTAGTAAGAATGGATCTTTGTAGTCGAGTGAACCTTTGTTGATGAAGTATCCTTAGGCGTAGAAATGACAAGAACCAAGTAGCACTTATGCGTAAAAACACCAAATGTTACGCGTAACAAGAATAGTTACGCGTAGGATTTAGCTTACGCGTAAGCAGGAAAAAAGACTAAAGTTACGCGTAAACAGTAAGTTAGGCGTAGAAAGTTAGGCGTAGGATTACCTTATGCGTAGGACTAAGTCTACGCGTAAGATGAATCTTAAGCGTAAGATTTTCTACGCGTAAGCTTTATGCTTAAGCGTAAGATTAGGGTTTTATCCCAAGTGATCTTTTACACTTCACAGTGCAAAAGATATCCAAAGTCGACGTATTTTCAGACTTATCCAAGTAAGAAAACACGGAATAAACCAGAAAATTGAAGATCAAACCAAGGAAAGTCTTACGCGTAATTTTAGGGTTTTGTTACGCGTAAGATTACTCGTAACTTTGATTCTATCCAAATGTGTTTCTAAACCAGTTTTTTGTTATGGAATAGCTTCAATAGTACCAAAAGAACACAAAAGTGTGAACTTTGATGTACCAAAACTGCTAAACAGGTTACGCGTAGAACGTAACCCTCGAACAAAAACAAGCTTAAAAACGTAAATCCACGCGTAAAGTTTGAAACTTTTTGTCAAAAACAAGTATTTTAACACCTCAAAACATTGAAAGTACAAGAATCTTGGATTAAAAAGTGTAAAAAACGAGTTTTTAAGATAACCAAAGTATGCGTTATCTCTACGCGTAAGATGCAAAACCAAAGCTTCAAAAACAAACGAGTACACCCAACTATTTGGCGATTGATACCACTGTTAGGTCACAAGTTTTACAACACAAGCTTATAGAGAAAGAGATGAAGGCGGATGAACAAGCTAAACACACACACACACGTAATAGTATGACCGGTTATGCAAAGGAGTGAGTGAAAGAGAATAACTTGAACAACCAACCTTCAAATGAAGGTTATTACAATGTATTTATAGGCAAGGAGCTAGGGCAACACTCCCTCTCCTTCCCTATTCCTTATTGGGCTTGGATCAAGCTTATGGGCCTTCTACATAAGCTTGACCTTAAACAAACATAAAGGCCATAACAAAGCTACCTATTACATATGAAATATAAATACTTGAAATACTATTTAGGAGTGATTCCAACACTATAGACCCGCGAAATTCACGGGCAACGTATAAAAGTGTTTGTGTTCAAAAATGATGCGTTGAACAAACATATACCAATATAAATCTGGAATTCTTTGGTTAGAACTAAAAGATATGTAGTAAATAAAATATATTTTAAAAATGGCATATCTTGATTGAATGTGTTATTTGTTCGAATATTACTTCATAAACACAGGAACATCAATATATAATAATAAAAAAAATAACAATAAAAATTTTTGGAATAACAAAGTACAATCTAAAATAATGGATTAATATATAACAAAGTACATGGATACAGGGGGTAAATGCAGTGTAAAATCTCTAAAAAATACACATCGAAATCTTAAACAACATGCACTATAAAGATATAGAACTCCACTCACAGTTGTCCTAAACATATGACAAATGGAATAACATTAGGAGCTAACATATAAGGTGCATGGCATGAGAGTCTTCCGAACATGTGCATCCATGAAGCTAATAAGCCAAGTAAACCTATTAGTGATGACGAGTGAAAGCGTGCTCCTCATTCTGGAGAATATAATGGCAACGAAAGGTAACTTCCTGAGATGGGTCAAAATGGTTTCTACCGACCCACCAAATTTTGGGCTTCCCATCTACTGCGCGCGCATACACACACACTCACACACACACACACACACACAAAACCACTTTTAAAAAGGGTTAAGTTTAACAAATATATTGAACATTTGTGAAAAAACAATATCCTAAATCACATCCATGGCAATGAAACTGTTATACTGAAAACTTGAATTACAATGATTAAATACAGATTCATACCTGCAAGCAAAGGGAAAGCAGGTACTTCGTGTGGCTTTGTTGGAACACCAACCAAAGTCAATTTCCCATTCATCTCAGGAGACCGATCAAAGGCACGAGAGGATGGTCAGTAGAAAAAGTATTGATAATTCAAAGTTCATCAAAGTCAATTTCCCATTCATCTCAGGAGACCGATCAAAGTTCATACCTGCCTCTGCTAGACTACTACAATTATAATAACATATATGAGGCTCACGGGCAAGCATCCTGGAAACAACCATCTGTTATAAATTCCTCAAAGTTCATCAATATATGTAGAAACTATTTCAAAGTATATGTAGAAAATCCCGTTCAAAGTTCATCAAAAGACTATTTAGAGCTTGAATTAGAGTTATAAATTCCTTACTCACTTATTCTAATATAAGTACATAATGAGCTTTGATACATAACGAAATTAAGTTCAATGATCGATTAAGAAATGTGCTAAATCTATAATATGTTTCATTTTCTACTAAATAACCAACGTATCAAGACAAAGACACAATTTGCTTGATATCATCAACCTGATGGGATTCATACCAATTGCCCATGTAGTTCTTTATGCTCACTTGAGTGCACCCTCAATCCATCAACCTCTTATATTAAGAGAAGATGATGTTAGTACCTTTTTTTGAGGTAACAACTCCTATAAGAATTAAACAGTAGTTTGAATCAAATCATGTTTTATATTTTAAAGGACATTATCAAAAGCAAATATGCATTGACTAACAGATTACATAATGAAACATCAAATCAAATATAAGCTAATGTTAACCAGTGTATTACCATGTAAGAAAATATATAATTATATAACCACATTTTAACACTAAAAAGAAGGATTACAAAATTAGTTGGATTCAAATGTGTACGACCTAACAATCAAGAGTACAATTCTAAGAAAAGAAAAAAAATGAATATAATTTACACTGTGGAGCTTTTGCTAAGCATATTCGGGAAACAGCTCCTCGGAGTTAGGTGACAATTTCAACACAATTACTTACAAAATGGTTCAATTTGAGTTATGTTTTATCTCGACGATTTGAAACATTAACAAATCAGAGAAAAGATAGTTAAAAAGGAAATGGCCAAACGATCCGGAAGTCGCTCAACATACTCATGTATATGTTATGTTATAAGCAATTCCAAACAGTCATGTATATGTTATAAGCAATCCTAAACGCCCCTAAACGTTCATAAGACAGTTAATAAGGAACTCAAACAGCCCACTAATATTATCGGCTGTTAAAAAAAAATGAGTATGCCTCATGTGAATACTAATCACAAGTTCAAATTCTAAATTGTTCAATCATTCAAACTAAGCTTTCTAAAACCAAATAGTATCATATTTCAGCACCCCTAACTATCCTAATATATATTATCGTCCGTCAAGATCAAATGAATATGCCTCATTTGAATACTAATCACAAGTTCAAACTCTAACTTGTTCAATCATGACAAACTAAGGTTTTCATAGCCAAGAGGATAACATGTTGCAAGACCGCAAACTATCCCAATGGGACTTCAACAGTTCAAGGTTACATATAAAAGACACTTAACTCCCTTCACAATATATTTGGTTGCTGAAGCCAGACCCTTTTAGCCAAAAATATTAAGTAAAGTATTAGAATATAGAACTTACCACACCGAGGAGCATGATCCTTCATAATCGCTATAATTATCAAGCAGATCTGCCACAATATCCCAGATATTACTTGCAATTAACATTAATCATCAAGCACTTCCACAATTACCTGTACCAACCATGATCTATTCTCCCAAACTGACCCGTTTCAAGCACCACAATTTTACTGAACACCATACCACATTAAAACAATATAATAGCAAATTCAGTTTATATGAAAAACAAATCATCAAAGTGTGACAAAGTATAGAAAAAAACAACTATATGAACCCTATGGCACAGATTACAAAAAACAAAAAAAAAAAAAAAAAAAAAAAAAAAAAAAAAAAAACATTTATTAGGAATCTGAAAAAAAATTAATATTAACAAAATTAGTTAACCCACACCCTTCACATGACTGTCAGTGTTGTATGTTCAACATTTCCTACAACAACAAAATGAAAAATAATATTAACAAACATTTGAACCTGAAAAAAATTAATTCAATGCTATTATCTACACAAGTAGGTGTAATTTACATAGTATCTTGTAACTCGAAACGTAGTTGTTTAACCGGCTTTCCTTCAATTATCGGATAATCAATAAATCCTCATGAAATTAAATCCGAAATTAATTTCACGGATAAATCCGAAATTAAAATCACATAAAGTATATTGAAAATGTAAATTATCAACAAATTAATTCCTAATTTCAATTAAAATTAATAATCAAAACAAAATCAGCGAAATCAAGCTCTTAGGCAAAACCCCCAATTCGATTAGGGTTTATAAAAATTTAAAAAAATATAAACTATACACACCAACATATTATAATTAAGTAGAATTGTACATACCTGGACCAAAAAAAAATTCAACCTACAGGAATTTGACTAACCGATTGTAATGGGTTAAGTATTTCATGTTGCTCTGATTTGGATATGGATCTAATAATATTTGGTAGTTTGGTTTTGCAGAAAAATAGGGGTGTAATATGTGGTATAGTGTGAAACGTGGCTTTATGACGTCAGAATATGACGTCAGAATTAGAGGTATGACATTCAAAAAGATTTTCATTTATTATATATAAAGATAAAGATTTTCAGTTTTTTTTTTTTTTAAAGCTAGCATGGTTTCAGAATATTACCGGTGCATATATGTTTTTTTTTTTCCTCTTTTATTTTTTTGAAAAAAATGATGTGCATGTATATTTTTTAAATAATTGAAATTTAAATGTGTTTCTAGTATGTAATTGTTTATACTTTTTTATCAACCTCTCAATACTTTTGCCTAATCATTATTTTTTTGAAAGTTTGTAACACAAATCAAAGAATATAAACCATTATAAAAGAAAAACAAGATTCATATACTTAAATGTTACATTTCACTTAATTACAAGTACAAAAAACACATATGAAATAATTGTATATCTTCAAAAGTCGCAAATTATCTTCATGTATATTTGTCTTCATCCACTTCTCGGTTTTGAATGTATCATCATTTTCACCAATCTGAAACAAAGATGCACAACAACAATTAAACCACAAACAAATAAGAAACAAAAATTAATTATAACTATCATAACGCATATGCACAATCTTGTGTATATCAAACATATATTTTAATCATAAACAACTATCAAACACATATGCACACTCTTTTAAGGATTTTATACCAACAATAAAAACATATATGTACCATTTATGAAATAATTGTATATCAAACACATATGCACACTCTTTTAAGGATTCCTTAAAACACGTATGCACCATTCTCTAAAACACGTATGCACTGTTCTTTAAAATTATTTTTTCCCATTTAATAAACAAAATAATTTTACTATAATTAAGAAAAGCACGTATGCAATTCAATCATCAAATAGTTAATTCACTGATAATAATTAAGAAAGCATGTATAAGTACAAGAGACCGCAGAATGGGCAAGTCATGCGGGTTGGGTTTTTTTATATAGAGTTGATTTTTTATCCATTTTTTTCCGACTGAATAAGATTACAAGAACTCTTTTATGACATAAACAATCTTATATGTTCAAGTAAAAAACTTCTGAGCCTGTGTGCATTCAACCCATTTGACTCGTTTACTTAGGTTTCGTTTGTTTTTTCAGAGCTTTTACCTCTTCATCTGCAAACCATGTCTGCAAAAGAAGAGGTACATTTAAGCTCTTCATCTGCAACAAGAAGACCGTTTGTTTTTTGTGCTACTGAAGTACTTCTTTCATTTTTCTTCTTTTTTCTTTTTTCTTTTTCACTAGTATTTTTTGTGCTATTAAAGTAACTTTTTTTTTTCCTTTTTCTTTTTCACTAGTTTTTTTACATTTTCGTCTGTTTTTTACATTTTCCTCCATTTTCTATGTTTTCGTCTGTTTTTTAATGTTTTTGTCATTTTTTTACATTTTAGTCCATTTTCTTACGTTTTCGTCCGGTTTTTTACGTTTTCGTCTGTTTTTTTACGCTTACATATTTTTTTTTACGTTTTCGTTTGTTTTTTTACGTTTTCGTATGTTTTTACGTTTTCGGCTGTTTTTTTTACGTTTCCATCCTTTTTCTTACGTTTTCTTCGTTTTTTTTTACGTTTTCGTCCGTTTTAATCTTCTTACGTTTTCGTCTGTTTTTTAAGTTTTCGACCGTTTTTACGCTTTCGTCTTTTTTTACGTTTTCGCCTTTTTTTCATTTTCGACCGTTTTTTTACGTTTTCGTCTGTTTTTTTTATGTTTTCGTCTGTTTTCTTTCGTTTTCTTACATTATCTTACGTTTTGTTAGGTAAGATAAAATAACGTACAAAAAACTTATAAAATCATATGAAAATGGAGGAAAAAGTAAAATAAACACATGAAAATAAAAAAAACGGATTAAAACGTAAAAAACGAACGAAAGCGTAAAAAACGGATGAAAACGTAAAAACGGACGAAAACGTAAAAAATGACGAAAAGTAAAAAAAATTGGCGAAAACGTAAAGAAATGGACGAAAACGTAAGAAAATTGACGAAAACGTAAAAAAATGACCGAAAACGTAATGGGACGAAAATGGACGAAAAAAACCGACGAAAACATAAAAAACGGACGAAAACGGTCAAAAACGTAAGAAAACGGATGAAACGTAAAAAAACGGACGAAAACGTAATAAAAGGATGAACACGTAAAAACAGACGAAAACATAAAAAAAAAACATACGAAAACATTAAAAAAACGGACGAAAACATGAAAAACGAACATAAACGTAATAAAGCGGACTAAAACTTAAGAAAACAGGCGAAATTGTAAGAAAACGGACGAAAACGTAAAAAATGGACGAAAACATAAGAAAACGGACGAAAAAGTAAAAAAAACAAACGAAAACGTAAAAAAAGGGCGAAAACGTAAAAAAAGATGCGAAAACGTAAAAAAACGGACGAAAACATAAGAAAACGGACGAAAACGTAAAAAACGGACGAAAACGTAAAAAAAGGCGAAAACGTTAAAAAAAGGGCGAAAACGTAAAAAAACGGACGAAAACGTAAAAAGACGGACGAAACGTAAAAGAGATGTAAGATATTGAGAAAGAGATGTAGGGGTTGTGAGAAGAGGTAAGAAGTGGAAAAGAAGAGATAAATTATGTCTGCATAGTAGAAGAGGAAATAAGAGATTTTAGCCTCTTATGTCTGAAAAAAAACAAACGGTCTTCAAGGAATACATCTGCGCGCCTGCAGACAAAAGAGGCAAAGAAGAGCTTCTTTGAAAAAACAAACAAGGCAAAATTGTCAAAATTGTCTCTTCAAAACAAGCATGACAAAACTAGGTCCACAAGGTATATACTTCCATATTTTACTACAGTATTAGTTATCTAATTAATTGGCAAATACGTCTTATTGGAGAACTAGAAATAAGCAATCAAGAACCATTCAGTCTAATGACATATAAAAAATGGCATATATAAAAGTGCTTACTAAGTTACTAGTATCCATCTCTAAGGCCACCAACTTCTCTTGACCAGCTGTGTTCCAATAATAAAACTGAATCTTACCACAGTTGGTGAAGAAATCAAGGGGATGAACTTCCACACCAATCGTTGCTAACCATAATAAACAGATAAATATTATCAGCAATATAACTGAGAAAACTAAAAATCTTTGTTACACAAAATACCAGAAAGTAACAAACTCTTCAGATCCTTACATTCGTATTTCTTTTCATTGATTATACCAATACCATAAGTTACACTATGTTCCTGAGTTTGATGAAGAAAGAAAAGAAAAGGTATGGAAAGAAGAGGAGAGGAAAGAAGAGAGAAGATTAGAATACAATTATAGTTTTTTGTGTTCTCGAGTTGAGAAGAAAAGAAGAGAAGAGGCACCTCTTTTATGTTCCCGAGTTGGGGAGAAGAGAAAACAAAATTAAGAATTTTACAACCATACCCTTATAAACTATAATTCCTAATAACTAAATAAAACAAACACATAATTTACCCCAACATCAACAACATAAAAATAAAAGAAGTCCAACTCATTTGAATCAAATAAACAAAACAAGTTCAACATGTTTAACACCAAATAACTAGATAAAGAAATGTAGTTTTCTCAAAATGACCAAACACAATAAAATGAAAAAGTCCGAGCAAAAGAAACTTCAAGCGAAAGACAATCAGATGTTTAAATCGAACTCATTTCGTCACTTGATCCGATCATTTTCTTTAGTAAGTCCTCTCGCATGTTAAGAGGACAACTAGTGCAAACAATCATTAACGTAATCAATCATAAACGTAACTTTTATTATAACACTTGTAATGCAATTTGCAAACTTTTGTTTTTATGATTTTTAGTAAAATACAATTTGCTTTCGTTAAAAAAAAAGTAAAATACAATTTGCAAACATCACTAGTGAAAACAAGCCATACGTATTCATGGTTTTTAGTAAAATAAACATCCAACACACCACTAGATGAGCCATCATTATCATGCAAATTTTGTTTTTATTTGACACAATTAATAGTAGAACTACTATCTACTGCCAATCTGCCATATACAATAATTATTAATAGTAGAACTACCTATCGCACACATCTCATAATATACATATTAAAAACAAGAAGATAATACAATAGTAAGAATTGAAATTACCAGAGGAATAGTAGAGAAGTTAATGGTGCTATACGGCTGAATGAAGATCACGTATATAAATTTATATTTTAGGTTAAGGGTATTTTGGTGATAATATTTTTTTTAAAACACCCATGACTTCTTTCTTTCCAAATCATCCCAATATTGGGAAGAAAGTTAGGAGAGAAGATTTGATGGAATTTCCTTCCCTCTTCTTTTCTCTTCTTTCGAACAAAAAACTCGGGAACGTGATTTTTTTTAGATTTACAAAATTCTCTTTCCTCTTCTCTTCTCTTCTCTCAAAAAAATAACTCGGGAACACAGTGTAAAAGAAGGAGGGGGATTAATACCAGAAAGTAACAAACTATATCGATTAATACCAAAACCAGAAGTAAAAGAAGGAGGTGGATTTTTTTGGTAGACAAATCAAAATAGAGGCGGCTAGGGTTCTTGAGAAGAAGAGAGATCAAAAGTAAAAGAGAGATAGTTTTGAAAAGAATAAATCTGGGAAACACTTTTTGGTAAATGATCCTACAATTATGGAAGAACTAATTCCCATTTTGCCCCTAATTTAATTTTTTAGATCAAATTAAGTTACATATATTTTCAATAATGTCATTTTACATTGACATGATGTACATTATAGAATGTGAAGGTGACAAACGTATGCAAGGTCTTTAAATAGCCATAATATTGCACTCATGATCCATACAAGCAAACCACAATCTTCACTACAACAATTCATCTACAAGAAATGGCTACTAATGAGTCAAACCCTACCCTGAAAATGAACAAAGAAACCACCATATGTCCGGTGCGTCCTTTCGCCAACTTCCTTCCTTCTATTTGGGGTGATCGTTTCCTATCATTTTCTTTTGACAAATCTGTAAGCATTCATGTTAGTTACAAAACTATAATGATCAAATAATGTTTTTTTATAATATTGTAACAAGTTACGTGTTTACGTGTATAGGAGTTAAAGGCTTTAATTTAGGTAAAGCCATAGAGGAACCAAAAGAAGACGTGAGAAGGTTGATACTCAACACAACCATGGATCTAAATGAAAAATTGAAATTAATTTATTCTGTGTACCGTCTTGGTTTGACATATCTTTTTGCTGAAGAGATTGATCATCAAGTCGAATTTTTTTTCAAGGAGATTAACACGGATGATTATGCAGAACTTGATCTCTATACAGTCTCAACTAATTTCCAAGTTTTTAGATTGCGTGGTTATAAACTTTCATGTGGTATGCCAATCTTAAATATTAATTTAAAGAGAAAATTACCAAAAGGGGACTTTTTTTTAAGCATGGTCCGTTTTTAAGACTTTTTTCACCCCTCTTTCCCAAAAGAGCCACGCTCAACTGCTCAACTGCTCAACTCCATACATATTACGACACGTGGCATGTGGTAGGTAAGATATTTTTATTCCTTTTAACTCAAATTACCAATTTACCCACATATATAAATACTTTTTTCTCTTTCCTTTTATTTCAAGTTTGTTTGAGGGTAAAAAGAATTTCCATCTCTCTTCTCTCTCTTTTAAGCACCAACCGGCGCCACCACCGGAGCCACCACCGGCACCATCTCACACCACCTCAGCCACCTCCACAGCAACCCCACGCCATCCTCATCATCAAGATACAAGGAGGAGATCAAGGGTTATTTAAGGTTGGATTGGTTTTGTTCGTGTAACGCCACCACCATCACCATGGCCTCCATCGTGTCACCATCTCCATCTTTCTTCAAAATAACCCACGAGTGACAAAAGGATGAAGATGAAGATGATCTATACCCTTTTCTCATACAAGACTCGTACAAAAAGATGAAGATGATCTATACTTCTTAAAACCAATCACAGATCCGAGGTTTGCAGATCTTGAAATGATTTCAAGGCTCGAGGTTTGCAGATCTTGAAATTGTTAATTTTTTTTTTGTTTATCTCTTGTGATGATTTGGCCGGATCTTGTATTTGTTGATGTATTGTAAAATTTGTATCAATAAATTTTTTTCTTTTATTGTTTTATATTCATAGATTGTGTTGGCTAATTTATGTGTGGTCCAATTCACTGGTCTTGGGTATGGATTAGCATCAATTCAATTTTTTTGGTCAATATTTCAGATCTGTGAGGATTTTTTTTTTTTTTTTTTTTTTTTTTTTTTTTTTTTTTTAAATAAAATTTGGTTAATTAAGTAAAGTTATGATGGAAATGGATTTATTGAATGGGTGGAATGAAATAAGTAATTTTGTAAGTATAGATAATTTTTGTGGTTGAGCAGTGGTGGTGGTGGTTGTTATGGACTCCTAAGGTGGTGAGCAGTGGTGGTCGAGCAGTTGAGCAGCGGTGGTGGTGGTGGTTATGGACTGCTAAGGTGGTGAGCAGTGGTGGTCGAGCAGTTGAGCAGTGGTAGTCGAGCAGTTGAGCAGCGGTGGTGGTGGAGATATGGCCGGATCTTTTCCCATGGCCGGAGATATGGCCGGATCTTGGATTGAGGTTGAAGAGAGAGAAAAATTATATATGTGGGTAAATTGGTAATTTGAGTTAAAAGGAATAAAAATATCTTACCTACCACATGCTACGTGTCGTAATATGTATGGGGTTGAGCAGTTGAGCAGTTGAGCGTGGCTCTTTTGGGAAAGAGGGGTGAAAAAAGTCTTAAAAACGGACCATGCTTCAAAAAAAGTCCCCTTTTGGTAATTTTCTCTAATTTAAAAAGTATTCACGTCTTCTTCTTATAAATGTTATTCTTACTTGACATGTAGTAACTTATTTCTATGATTTGGCAGACGTGTTTAACAAGTTCAAGGATTATAGATCTGGTCAATTCATGGCAACAGATAATATGAGGTCTATCTTGAGCTTCTATGAATCAACACAGCTGAGAATTAGAGGAGAATATCTTTTAGACGAAGCATCAAAATTCACGGAATCACAACTTAAGAGTGTAGTGGACACTCTAGAAGAAAAACTTGCACGGAAGGTGAAACATGCGTTGATAAGCCCTTTTCATCGAGGGTTGCAAATGGTAGAGGCAAGGCTATATTTCTCCAACTATGAAGAAGAATTTTCGATGTATAACTCTTTACAAAACCTTGCAAATTCACATTTCAGATACTTGCAACTACTCCAGAAGGAGGAACTTCACAATATGACAAAGTAAGTTATAAATTCTCTGAACATAAGGATATTGTTTTACACAAACAAGTATTATTTCCATCTTGTTAATAACATATAATCAAAATGTAATTTTTTGTAGTATATCAACATCCCAAGCATCTAGTTAAGCATAGATTTCGAGCTACAATTATATAAATCTTGGAATTTTTCTTCTACTCAAATAATAACCATGTACATCGTACATGGATATTGGATAGTATAGCATTACCAACTTGTCAACATTTAAACTAGGTTACAATATGACGCGGATAGACATGGACCAGCCATGTTGATGCGAGGATATGCTTTCAGCTTTCAAAGTTGGAAGATTTCTTTTATTTCCTTCCTATTTTATGTCGTAATTAAATAATGACCAAATTGTGTTTGGTTAGGAGTTGATTTCCTTTCCTTATTTTGTGGAGTTTAAAACTTTATTTATATTGTTTTGTTTGGGAGTTAAAAGGCAGTTTTTTAGTTTTGAATAAAAGAAGAAACCGAGAAGGTTTGAAAGATTTTGTGAATCCCGCTCTCTTGAGCCATTTGATTGTGAAACTGCATCATTTGGTTTCAGAGCTTTGGTTGATTCAAATGGCTCTGCGTGATGAGAACTACCTTTTTACTCGCCGAATCGCCGACCGAGGCAGCGATAAAACCGTGTTCGATTCGCAAGATCGCACGATCCAGGAAACTGACCTAAAGGATGTCATCTGGGATGAGATCTTTGGGAAAGAGGAGCATCCTGAAGAAGGCGATGGTTGCAAGTTTCAGGAAACCGACTCAGAGGCTTTCATCTGGGATGAGAACTATGGGAAGGAGGAGTATCCTGGGAGTTGTAGCACCCTATATTCATCACATCCTTGTTTCGATTGGTATGGAGACAAAGAGGTCAGTAACGAAGATTATTGGTGGGTTACGCGAGCCATGAACGTGGTTGTTGTTCAAGAGGGGGGTACCGTTCAAGAAGAGATTACCGGAGGCAGTCTCGAGGGTGCGCAGGTATCCGTTAGTATTTTGAATGATTTTGTGAAGGTGAAAAGACCGAGATCGGTGGTGTTAATGATCTAGTTCCTGTTGGTTGCAAATGGTGATACGGTGACTTTCGGTAGTGCGCCGGTGGTTAAGATCTGTGATCGGGTGGCTAAATCGACGGCTAAAGATGTGGTATTTCTTTATGTTGAGCCGCATATCATGGATGAGTTAAGTGTTGGTTCGGTAAAAGAGGAAATCAAAGAGGTGGTATCTCAATCTTTTAGTTCTAAAATTCAAAATATCATTGTTAATGAGGCTGGTCATAATGTGGTTAAATATACTGGAAAAATAGAGTTTTTTTCTCAAAAGGCTGTAATAGGCCTCATTGCTGGCAATTGCATGGATGTGAAAGTTGCATGTGGATGTGGTAGGCATGGTTTATTTCAATTGACTTGTGGTGGATCCGTAGCAAAACAAAGAGAGCCTGTGGAGCCGAATACAGAGACTTGCATGAAGACCGAACTTGACGATGCCACTACTAAGTTTGATGGCCAAATCAGAGGGATAGACTATGTGTTCGATCCGGGTGGCTGGTTTTTGAAGTTAACAAAACTCGAGGACGAGTTTTTTTCGAAGAGGAGGAGAATGACGCGGATAGACATGGACCAGCCATGTTGATGCGAGGATATGCTTTCAGCTTTCAAAGTTGGAAGATTTCTTTTATTTCCTTCCTATTTTATGTCGTAATTAAATAATGACCAAATTGTGTTTGGTTAGGAGTTGATTTCCTTTCCTTATTTTGTGGAGTTTAAAACTTTATTTATATTGTTTTGTTTGGGAGTTAAAAGGCAGTTTTTTAGTTTTGAATAAAAGAAGAAACCGAGAAGGTTTGAAAGCTTTTGTGAATCCCGCTCTCTTGAGCCATTTGATTGTGAAACTGCATCACAATATTTAACCAGCATATATTCTGCCCAAAGCCTCTCATTTCCTTAATAATAAATTAGTCTGGGTCCTTGTATATATTTCACGTCTTTATCTGTTTGAATGATAGCTTGTGGAAGCTTTTTAAAAACTCTCAACGTACTCTTTAACTAAATCAGTTTCTACAACTAACCAATATTCAATCTTTAATTTGCGTATATTGACCAATTGGCTCAATGATTATAACCAGAATACACTTGTAATAAAGAGATGTTTCGAAAGAGCATAAAGAGATGTAAAACTTAAGAGACCTTTCCTTTTATTTCAGGTGGGGAAAGGACATGGAGTTCCATATTATAACTCCTTATTCAAGGGATAGAAAACCAGAACTCTACTTATGGACATTGGCAATGTACATGGAGCCTCATTATTCTCAAGGCAGAATGGTAACATCAAAAATAGCACAATTTGTTACTGTGTTAGATGACACATACGATGCATATGCCACTATTGAGGAGCTTCGACTCCTAACAAATGCAATAAACAGGTACCGGTTAAATAAAAACATTACATATTATGCCCAAAATCAACAACAGTCACATGCATGCATCCCAGGATTTTACATCTCATCATACATAGAGTTAGCACTTTCGATCATTCCTGAACGATTATTTGATGATAAACTTGATTTCTTCAGGTGGGACAGTAGTGCAATGGAGCAACTTCCGGACAACATTGTACCAATATATGAAGTTTTCTGGAATGAGTTCATTGAATTCGAAAGATTATTTACAGAAGGAAGCACAAATCGGGTTGATGCTTTAAAACAAGCGGTATGTTTCCATTCTACTAGCTAGCGATATGCAACATCAATAACCAACTTATCGATCGGTGTCCACATAAATATTTATTAATAATTTCTTTTATTTTTGTAATCCGAAACCAGTTTCAAGAACTTGCCAGAGGGTACCATCAAGAGGCAGAGTGGAGACACAGTGGGCATATACCATCATTTGAAGAGTATTTGAAGAATGGTTTAAGTACTTCTACGTACCTACAAAGTTTTTTCGATATCTTCTCTTATGGGAATGGAAGAGAATGTCAGTAAGGAGGCTTTGGCTTGGTACGAGACTCATCCTAAAATTCTGGAAGCTTTACAGATAATCGGAAGACTTCACAATGATGTTTCTACATTTGAGGTTTTGCTATATCTACCTTTTTTTATATATATACTAGGATGTAATACCTAGATCGCCCCATACATCACTTAGAAAAGCAATTGAGTGGGTGTTGTGTCCGGAAAAACACATAAAATAGCATAGCAATCTCAATTATCAAGTAATAACGCAATTTTATGTATTTATAAACCAATATGTAATTCTAATTATCATAATAATTCTAAGACTAAAATACACCGTTGGTCCCTAAACTTGTATCGGAGGATCGCGATGGGACGAAACCGGGCATAATCATCGCCACGGGTCCAAACAGTACCAATTAAATGCCAGATTGGTCCCTTGACCAATAACGGCGTTGTCAACGTTCCGTTATACCCAAAATAAACCCGTAATCATGGTACTGCTGAGGGTAGAATAGTCATTATTTGGTATACACTGTAGAACATGTCTTGTCCAATTTCCCGCCATATTGTACAATATAACAAAACCGGGTACTCATTGCTCATCCCCAAACTTGTTTTGGAAGCCTACCCAGAAAACCCTAAGGCAATGTCTATCATAAAATCAAATAATCTGAGTAAGAAAATAACAAACAACCACCTTGGATTTACTCTGTGGCGAGTGATAAGTGTCTAAATACTCATCATTTTTGTACAATATAAACTGCAAAATCATCTGAAAACACTCAGAAACACATCAAAATGATCAAAATATCACAAATCAGTGTTTTATGTGTTTTAAATGCAAAAATATCAAAATCAGATGAAAAACATATCAAATTTGCAAAAATTGCAGTTTTAGTCCCCCAAGTTTCAAAAATTGTCAAAAACAGTCCCTGAGCACATAATTTCAAAAGTAAAATCATCAAAGGTCCTTTTTAAATCATAACTTGTCAAATTTGGTCCTTTGGTGGAAAATGTAAAAAAGTTTGAGAAAATTACAATTTGGTCCTTCAAGTTTGCAAATTGGCAGAAATGACCCCTGAAAAAATTGAAAAGGGCAACTTTGGTCCTTGTAATATCAACTCTTGTCAATTTCAGTCCCTAGTAGACTAAAACTATAAAAACGTAAATTTTGTGTATTTTGTGACTAAACACTATAAAACTAGTAAAACTACACAAAGACTCACAAAAGTCTACTAAAACGTCAAATATAACATGTTTTTACTACTCATAAATCTGTGAATAGTGAGCGGTGTCTCATTTAGGTTCCACCAACAAACAATAAAAGAATGAGTCTAATAAACTAAAATACTATCTGTAACGGAATCCCAAA
>BPTQ01000007.1:106371196-106384694 GCA_019973895.1 Chrysanthemum seticuspe | reverse complement strand
ATGCAATCAAGTATAATGCAATTAAGTATAATGCAATCATGTATAATGTAATCAAGTATAATGTTTTGAGTATTTGTAAAAGTAGAAGAAATAGTTGAGCATGTATCTCCCCCAAAGAGTTTGTAAAACAAGTATTAAAAGAGTAGGGGCTATGACTCACGGTAATCCGTAAAAGTTTAGAGTACTTATAAAAGTAAATGAAAATAGTTGAGCATGTATCTCCCCCAAAGAGTTTGTAAAACAATTAAGTAATAGAAAGTGGGGCTATGAAACTCACCTGATAATAACTGATGAATGATACTAGAAAATTGGGCAGCGCTTCCGCCTCTAAATTCAAAAATCCATTTCCTAAACTATAAAAACCTCTAAATCACCTCATATCTACCCCATAACTATCCCAATAGCTTCAAAAACAAAAACCCATCTTTAATATTGCCCGATCTATTCTTGCAAAAGTTTTGAGAATTTCCTGGGACCCACAGCTCTAACCCACCATTGTGTAGATCTTAATCCAACCGCGAAAATACAAAATAAACTAAATTTTTACGTAGAGAATACTTATGCCTTCAACTTATGTGTATAACTCGGAGCCTGAAAATCAAGTATGGAGGGTTGCGACATCAAGGAGGAGGGGGAAAATGTGTGTTTTTCTGTGAAATAAAATGAACTAGTTTTCTTTCTATTTATAGGGAAAATATATGAAAATATCTAGATATTTTGATGAATAGTATTTAGATATTTTGATGAATAGTGTTTAGATATTTTGATGAATAGTGTTTAGATATTTTTGAAAATATCTAGATATTTATAAATAGTAACTAGATTCTTATATATTATGGGTACAGAGTACATTATTTATGCATGAAAATTGTGTAAAAGTATTTACTTGTTCAATTTAGGCGAAATCAGTAAATAATAAAAATTACGGTGAATAGTAACTCGTGAATAGTAATTTTTGGAAAAAAAGTTTGAGTTTAAATAATGACCCAAAATATGATGAATAGTAAAAATGAATAGTAATAGTGAATAGTAAAAATGAATAGTGACCAGAAAATGCGAATTGTTACAGTCTCTACCCCTTAAGGGAACTTCGTCCCGAAGTTCTGTTGATGTTAACTACTTATAGCGTGTCTAAGAAAAGTGTGGTCTCTAAAACAGTGGGGTTCTCTCTTATTCAACAGGAATAGTGTATGGGTTACGTTGTAATACACCCATAATGTGGTTAGGGAATCGTATCGGATGAAAATAAGCCCACTTATTTATAATTCATTACTTACATAAAGAAGCGTCCAAATTTATGTAATTAATGGATTATAAACTTATGGTTCGGTGGTTTATAACTTCTTTATTTGAATAAAGAGGCGTCCCAATCCATTCAAATAAGGAGATTATAAATCATCCTACTTAAGATTTCCTGACACAAAATTCGCTTTCTCAGACAGATAATAAGATAACCAAGTCATCAAATGTCTAAAGCTAAGTAATAATATTATTTAACTCAAATCTCATGTCTCATCAAACAAGAACTGTCACAAGATCAAGTTAAATAATTAGTTATTACTGAGCTCCATATTTTTAATGACTCGATTAAATTATGTGGTTTCCTTATTATTACTAAAGTCGTATCATCCAACAACGTGGATCTAAACAAATAACTAACAAGAAGCATATGCGCACAAAGTGTGTGTAAGGCAATCATAGTGGAGAGTCTTAACGGATAAAGCAGTTATAGTCTAGGCTCTTAAATGCAACCTAGTTCTCTATAACCAATGCTCTGATACCAATCTGTAACACCCCCAAAATACCGCAGCAGAAGACTGTGTCACTGGAGTGCTACTTCATAATACAAAGTACAAGTTATAGAAAACGACCTCTAAATGAGACGTTTTGAAAAGTTACCATTCGATTAATGAAATCAGAGTTACAAACAATGAGGTCCCAAAGTATAATACATAAATGTTTCGAATGGTAAATGATAAAAGCATAAGTCTTCAAAATATGTCGTGCGACTCTAAGTTCCATGCAACAGCTATCGTCTTATTGACCTGAGATAAACATGCTAAAGTGTCAACACAATGGTTGGTGAGTTCATAGAGTTTGTTTTGAATAAGTTGAAAAGCATTGAAAGAATGTTTACACAACAAAGGTATTGTAAATCCACTCAGTTCCAAGTTCCGCCATAAAGAACTTGCAACCTGTGTGTTCACAACCCACTGCCAAAATATAGTTTGCACAATACACCAGATTATATTCACCCATGGTCAAGAATCCGTACACATGGGCGGGGGCACCTTCCCAAATAGTACTATATTAATCCCATGGTCATGAATCGGGTACCATGGGCGGGGGCATATACCCGACTTATAGTACTATCAATACCTCTCCGACAGCATAGAGTATTGTCGCACGTTTGTAAATACAATTCATGTATTTAGGCAAGTAAAGTATTTCCAAGCATGTATAACGAAATCAAGTATAACGTAATCAAGTATAATGCAATCAAGTATAATGCAATTAAGTATAATGCAATCATGTATAATGTAATCAAGTATAATGTTTTGAGTATTTGTAAAAGTAGAAGAAATAGTTGAGCATGTATCTCCCCCAAAGAGTTTGTAAAACAAGTATTAAAAGAGTAGGGGCTATGACTCACGGTAATCCGTAAAAGTTTAGAGTACTTATAAAAGTAAATGAAAATAGTTGAGCATGTATCTCCCCCAAAGAGTTTGTAAAATAATTAAGTAATAGAAAGTGGGGCTATGAAACTCACCTGATAATAACTGATGAATGATACTAGAAAATTGGGCAGCGCTTCCGCATCTAAATTCAAAAATCCACTTCCTAAACTATAAAAACCTCTAAATCACCTCATATCTACCCCATAACTATCCCAATAGCTTCAAAAACAAAAACTCATCTTAAATATTGCCCGATCTATTCTTGCAAAAGTTTTGAGAATTTCCTGGGACCCACAGCTCTAACCCACCATTGTGTAGATCTTAATCCAACCGCGGAAATACAAAATAAACTAAATTTTTACGTAGAGAATACTTATGCCTTCAACTTATGTGTATAACTCGGAGCCTGAAAATCAAGTATGGAGGGTTGAGACATCAAGGAGGAGGGGGAAAATGTGTGTTTTTCTGTGAAATAAAATGAACTAGTTTTCTTTCTATTTATAGGGAAAATATCTGAAAATATCTAGATATTTTGATGAATAGTGTTTAGATATTTTGATGAATAGTGTTTAGATAATTTTGAAAATATCTAGATATTTATAAATAGTAACTAGATTCTTATATATTATGGGTACATAGTACATTATTTATGCATGAAAATTATGTAAAAGTATTTACTTGTTCAATTTAGGCGAAATCAGTAAATAATAAAAATTACAGTGAATAGTAATTTTCGGAAAAAAAGTTTGAGTTTAAATAATGACCCAAAATATGATGAATAGTAAAAATGAATAGTAATAGTGAATAGTAAAAATGAATAGTGACCAGAAAATGCGAATTGTTTCATAAACAACCACCATTGTTACAAACTTACACAAGAAATATTAAGACGCACTTACTTGAACATGACAACCAAAGAATCGACGCCCTGGGTTGGCAGAGGTCCACAAAGTACGAATAATAGCTTGCTTACCACACCAGCAACGTACCATCTTGAAACAATTATCGTTTTGAAGAGGACTGGTTTTGAAGGATAGTTTAGGGATGGGTCATAAATGTAGATCAAACCTTGTTACACACATATACTAGCTACATACACTGTAGAACGGTTTTATTTAGTACGCTACAGTGAAAGACGGTTTTGCCCTCAGCAAAATAACGTTGACAACGGCAGTATTGGTCAAGGGACCAATCTGGCATTTAATTGGTACTGTTTGGACCCGTGGCGATGATTATGCCCGGTTTCGTCCCATCGCGATCCTCCGATACAAGTTTAGGGACCAACGGTGTATTTTATAATTAACAATTAATGAATACAAATTAACTTTTAATTCTAATTAGCAAGTAATTTTAATTTAACATGTAATTCTTAATTAACAATTTAATTTTAATTAACAAGGTAATTATAATTAACATGTAAATTAAATTCTAATTAACAAGTAATTCCAATTAACAAATTAATTCTAATTATCAATATAATTTAATTTGTGTGTGACTAGTTATTATTTATTAAAAATTGACAAGTATTGCATGTAATTGTCAAAATTAAAATAAAACATAATAACTAAACTAGGTTTCATGCAGCCTTTAAAAAAATGTTTATTAAATAAGAGACGTGTAACCCATAATCGAAAAAACGAGTTGACTCGTGATGCCACTGTTGGGATTTTAGAGCCAGTTAACCATTAGCCTCTACGAGCAAAGGCGGACCCAGGATGAAACCTAAAGTGATTCCCTTTGTAGTTAAGACAAAAACTAAACTGGTTAATAAGTCAACCGGTCATTAGGCCGGGTTAAATTATGTCATTGTGGGTACAATACATTACAAGTAACAAAGACAGTAACATGCCTTTTAGCTAACAATATATGAGTAACTATTTATCAAAATGTTATGAATGTTTGAAATATATTACCTTTTAAAAAAAATAGAGTTTAAATAGTTTGACTTGTGCATGTTAACAACATGAATCTTTTACTAAAATGAATTAATAGTGTATATGCACTTTTTGGAGAAAAATTGTGTTACCATATAAGATAAAACTGAGAAAATATAATAAAATCCTCAAGGCTCGTATTCTTTTGAGTTATACTGACAACATATTTGACTATTACCAACTATCTGAAATATAATTATATTTTCAAAAGAGGGGTGATACTCACACTATATTTTTTTTTTATGTATGCACCATAATTTGTGCATTATAATATTGTACGGTACAAACTGTAATGCACAAATTATGATGCATATGCATCAGATGTGATGTAGGTATCAATTCCCTTTCAAAAGTAGCAAGGATTTAATAAAACAAATATTGATCAATTGGAAACACGTAAGATTACAACACGTGCCCACAATATGACAAAGAAAATAAAGAAACGAGTCAAACGACTATGACCAAACTCAAGATTGCTATTTCAAAATAAAAGTAATTTACTTTTGCTGCAGAATAAAACGTGCACCCGTACTACTTCATCTTTCTCGTTTATTCCGGCAATAACATCGGACCAACTTCCATTTCTTTTTTCTTTTTTTTTTCTTTCTTTCTTCTTTCAACTTAAGCTTAAGGTGGTTCCTAAGTTATTTTAAGGTAGGTCCTAGCAAAAATCTTATATCGCTTCTTAAGGAATTTTCCGGCCAAGGTGGTTCCCGGGCACCACCTGCCATAGCCTAGGTCCGCCTCTGTCTACGAGTACGCAGCAGATATTGGATCTAGTTAATGCAATTATGTTAAGCACGTATTTAATAAACAAATAATTAATACAATATTAATTAATTAAAAGGGATATAGAAAAGCTAACCTTGCTTGGTAATTGATCTCTAGTAACAGAACAAGAAACCAAAACGAAACCTTAAGTATCTAAAATAGATACCTCGAAGAGTATCACACACAAACCCGATTCACGTATACGTTCGATTAACGCTAGTCGAGAACGTAACCAATAAAGCCAAGTCAATACCTTTGACCCTTGAATAAATCACAAGCAGAAAACCAAGTAACCTGCTTATGCTTCGAGAATTCCAAAACAACCAAGGAAGTTGTTTACACTATACCCGATATCAGATATAATTATCCGATATCCAACTGCTTCTTGTCCGATGAATAGCACCACGACCAAAATCACCTTGTTTGTTTCTGCTGTTGTGTCGACAAGGAGACAAGGAACAAAACAAACCGATTTACTAAACACTTGATTCAACTACAAGTTTAGGATTCAATCAAACAATAAAACCCTTAGTCGACTTTGAAGTAGCAATCGACCAAGAGCAAGAGCAATAGATGATTTAATCGATTTTAGGGATAGAAGCAGAATGTTGTACATGTTCAGTAGCTGAGGATTAGGGGTGCGTTTGGTTTTATACAAAACAAACGACCCATTGTCTTGGGTTGTGACTTGATCGATAAGTCTCAAGCCCACTCCATCCCTTTTTGCTCCTGCTGCCCGATCAGTGAAACCAAGGGCCCAAGCCATGATCACTTTCAACCCATTTACCTATTAAGAACAGCCCATGCGTCAAACATATCGATCGGGTCAAATACATGCATAACGGGTAAATATTTATTCAAGTATAGTTTACGTTCAACACGTATACTCGTGTTTATCGCGTGTGCCCCCATCGGCTCATACACTTCTAGTCGTTTACGTGTGTTTATAACTCCCACAAACCAACAAGCTGTAACTAAAAAACATGAATCAAAACTAACATGAGAGCAATGGTTTACAGAAACGAAACTGCAACTACATAATAAAGTATGTACCTAGTATCTCTTCTTGCAAATTGACTATCATCGTCTTCTTTCTGCAATTCTGCAAAGATGCAAAAAACAATAAACACATATTGGGAAACTCGTAATTAGACTAAAAGGAACGGAGGCTGAAAAAGAAAATATAAAGAGAGATAATTCACCATATGGTTAAGAGGAAGTTGCTTTCATTGGGAGAAGTTGGTGGTACTTGAGTCATTTTGAAGCAATGGTGTGGTTATATTTGAAAAAAAAATTCAGATATGGAATAGTAGCTAACTATTGAGTTTGCTTGAAGCAATGGTGTGGTTATATTTGAAAAAAAATTTCAAAGATGGAATAGTAGCTAACTATTGAGATTGCTGAAGTGTCATTTTCTAAAGATGCCACAGTAAATTAGAGGCTTTCATTTATAGTATAGGCAGATATATATATATAACAGTTTCCATTAAAGTATGTTCTTATAATTCCTTTGAAAAAATGTGCCAATAACTGATAAAGAGTAAATTCTTGTCTATGGAATTACATATATAAAATTCAAGAGGATTGACACATTATGCTATTAGTTTTACTTATTTAGTGATAATCCTGACAATGAATATGCTTATAATTCCACTATTTATACTTCAAATGCCGTAGGCATTGATGAGTCTAATGAGCTGAAATATTTTGTGAAGTTCGAAAAAGAGCGAGCTCAACAGCAAGTGACGTCCGTGGATGCATATATGAAGACTTTTGGGGTACCAACAAATGTAGCGGTTGATGAACAGAAGGAAATGATTGAAAATGCATGGAAGGATATCAATGAGGGTTGTCTTTGTTGGATCGTAAAATTGATTTAGTCCGAGCCCATATAGTGGAAGCTTATAGAAAGTCGTAGAATGGTATGGAAGCTTCTAGAATGACAAAGAATAATCCTAGAAAATATCCATAGATATGTCTAGAATATTGTAGCTAAATGTAATAGAAATATCTAGAATTAGGATAAGGATGATGATGTATGATCAAGATGATGTAGGAAGTATCTAGATCGTAGTAGAATATCCATGGAAATATCTCATCTCTAGAACATTCCATGGAGTATTATAAATAGGTGTTGTGGTGATGCATATGTAAGGACCTAAGAAAAGGATTAGCAATAAAGTTACATTGTAAAAATTCTCTAAGTGTTCCTCTCTTCATTAGCCTAAAAGGCCTTCGAGTTTCTAACAAATTGGTATCAGAGCTAGAAGATCACGATGTCAAGCATGATGAACTTGTTCCAATTTCCTCGTCTTACCAAAGACAACTATGGTAGTTGGTGCATTCGAATGAAGGCGTTACTAGGTTCACATGATGTATGGGAGATGGTAGAGAGAGGTGTTGAGAAAGTAGATGATGAAAGTTCCATGAATGTCGCCCAAAGGGTGGAGTTGAAAAAGGCAAGAAAAAAGGATCAAAGTGCTCTTACACTCATCTATCAATGTCTTGATGATGCGATGTTTGAGAAAGTTGCAAACGCAACTACTTCCAAGGAAGCGTGGGAGATCCTTCAAAATGCTTTCAAAGGAATCGACAAGGTGAAAAAGGTACGTCTTCAAACTCTTAGAGGAGAGTTCGAAAAACTCCAAATGGAGGAATTCAAAACCATTTCGGATTATTTCACTCGTGTCTTGACCAATTCAAATGAAATGAAGAGAAATGGTGAAAGCTTGAGTGACACAAGGGTGATAGAAAAGATTCTTCGTTCTTTGCCCCCAAGCTTTGATTACATTGTCGTGGCCATAGAGGAGTCAAAAGACATAGACTCAATGACCATTGATCAACTCATGGGATCTTTACAAACCCATGAAGAGAAGTTGAAGAAAAGAAGGGGGAAAGAACCCTTGGAGCAAGCTTTATACTCAAAGGTCTCTTTCAAAGAAAGAGAAAAGAGCTTTCTACATGGAAAGGAGCAAGGACGAGGACGCGGTATTTTTCGAGGTCGTGGTGGTTTCCAAGGCCGAGGACGAGGAAGAGGGAGAGAAGATGTCAACAAAGAATATGAAAACCAATGGTCTTCATATCGAAGAGGTCGTGGGAGAGGCTTTCAATCTCAAAGAGGAGGTAAGCCCCAAACACAATGTTACAATTGTCATAAATATGGTCATTATGCCAATGAGTGTACTAACTCAAGACAAGTGGAAGAAAAAGCTAATCTTGTGGAGGTAGAAGACGGAGATGAGCTTACCTTGCTAATGGCAGACATGACGAACAAGAAGAGAGGATAGAGCCATGGCATATAGATTCTGCTGCAAGTAACCATATGACGGGTGAAGAAGACTTGTTCGTGGAGATGGAGAAAAGTAAAGGTAACATCACCTTTGGAGACGAATCAAAGGCACCGGTGAAAGGAAAAGGTAAGATACTTATCCGAGCTAAAGATGGAAGTCACCAATATATTTCAGACGTATACAATGTGCTCAATCTTAAAACTAATATTTTAAGCGTGGGACAACTTTTAGAGAAAAATTACGATATTCATTTCAAGGATCGTAGTGCTACAATAAGGAATCCCGAAGGAAAGCTCATAGAAAAAGTGCCTATGACCAAAAACCGAATGTTCCTTCTAAACATTCAACATGATGAAGCTAAGTGCTTAAAGAGTTGTTTGAAGGATCATTCGTGGCTTTGGCACATGAGATACGGGCACTTAAACTTTGGTGACTTAAAGTTATTATCCTCAAAGGGAATGGTGAAAGGGTTAGATCAAATTGATCATCCCAACCAACTGTGTGAAGGATGCCTTCTTGGGAAGCATGCTAGGAGTTCGTTCCCGAAAGAAGCGACATCAAGAGCTAAGGAGCATTTACATCTAATTCACACGGATTTGTGTGGTCCCATTACTCCACCCTCTTATAATAAGAATCTTTACTTTATGCTCTTTATTGATGACTTTTCAAGAAAAACTTGGGTATATTTTCTAAAAGAAAAATCCCAAGCTTTTGAAACTTTTAAAACATTTAAAACTATGGTTGAAAAAGAGAAAGGTTTAAAAATTAAATCAATGAGATCCGATAGAGGTGGAGAATTTTTATCAAAAGAATTTAACAAAATTTTTGAGGATAATGGGATCCGGAGATTTCTATCGGCTCCTTACTCCCCACAACAAAATGGAGTGGTTGAGAGAAAGAATAGAACCATTCTCAATATGGTCCGAAGCATGTTGAAAAGTAAGAAGATGCCAAAGGAGTTTTGGGCCGAGGCGGTTGATTGTGCAGTATATCTATTGAACCGGTGTCCGTCAAAGAGTTTTGATAACAAGACTCCACAAGAAGCATGGAATGGGATGAAGCCTACCGTCTCTCACCTAAGGGTATTCGGAAGCATAACATAAGTCCACGTTCCCAGCCAAAGGCGATTAAAGCTTGATGATAGAAGTGAGAAGCATGTGTTTGTTGGCTACGACAAGCAGTCGAAAGGTTATAAGCTCTATAATCCAATCACAAGGAAGGTGGTAGTTAGTAGAGACGTGGATTTCGATGAAGAAGAGACATGGGATTGGAGCATCAAGGAAAATGAAAGGTATGAATTTCTTCCTATGACTGATGAAGAAGAGACGGGTGAATCAAGTGAGGAAGTCCAACAACCTCAAAGTCCAACTCCAACCCAATAATCACCTTCAAGTTCAAGTGAAGGAGAACCAAAGACAAGAAGTTTGCAGGAGCTCAACGAGGTAACTGACGAAATACCCCTTACTTGTTTATACGTTGATTGTGAACCTTTAGTTTTTGAGGAGGCTATGAAAAGCAAGAAATGGAGACAAGCCATGGACGAGGAGATAAAGTCAATAGTGAATAATGATACGTGGGAGTTGACGACCCTTCCGAAAGACAAAAAGGCTATTGGAGTCAAGTGGGTATACAAGACCAAGAAAAACGCCAAAGGCGAAGTGGAAAAGTACAAGGCAAGACTTGTGGCAAAAGGTTACAAGCACAAGCATGGTATCGACTACGAAGAGGTATTTGCTCCTGTTGCTCGCTTAGAAACTATTAGAATGATTATTGCTATTGCTGCTCAATATAGGTGGAAAATCCACCAAATGGATGTAAAGTCTGCATTTCTAAATGGACTTCTTGAAGAAGAAGTTTATGTGGAGCAACCAGAGGGATATGTTGCCAAAGGGCAAGAAGGTAAAGTGCTAAGGTTGAAGAAGGCCTTATATGGTCTAAAGCAGGCACCACGTGCTTGGAATACTAGAATTGACAAGTATTTCCAAGAACATGGTTTTACTAAATGCCTAAGTGAATATGCACTTTACGTGAAATTTGCAAATGGAAGTATACTGCTCGTCTGTTTGTACGCGGATGATTTGATCTTTACAGGAAACTCTCAGAGTATGATTGATGAGCTCAAGAAGTCAATGACGAAAGAGTTCAAGATGACAGACATAGGACTTATGTCTTATTATCTTGGCATTGAGGTGAAGCAGAAGGATGATGGAATTTTCATAAGTCAAGAAGGATATGCCAAGGAGATATTAAAGAAGTTTGGCATGGATAAGTGCAATCCCGTTGGCACCCCCATAGAACATAAAGCAAAGCCTTCTAAGCATGACAGAGGAGAAACAGTAGACTCAACTCAATTCAAGAGTCTCGTTGGAAGTTTGCGCTATTTGACATGTACAAGACCTGACATACTCTTTGCGGTTGGTTTAATTAGTCGTTTCATGGAAGAGCCTACGACAAAGCATTTGTAGATTGCAAAGAGGATCCTCCGTTATATCAAAGGTACCGTAGACTACAGAATGTTTTATTCAACAAGTGAAGACTTCAAGCTGGTTGGATATAGCGACAGTAACTGGGCTGGAGACAAAGACGATGGAAGAAGTACAACAGGATTCATATTCTTCCTAGGTAACAATGCTTTTACATGGTATTCAAAGAAGCAACATATTGTTACTTTGTCTAGTTGTGAAGCGGAGTACGTAGCTGCAACATCATGTGTATGTCACACAATTTGGCTTAGAAGTATGCTAAAGGAGCTACACATGGAACAAGAAGATGCGACTGAGATCTATGTGGATAAGAAGTCGGCCATTGACTTAGCTAAAAATCCAGTATACCATGATCGAAGTAAGTGATAACGCTACACGCGTTGTTCGGGTTCAAGGAAACTTCCTTTTCTTCGAGCAAGTTTTATAACACCCTAGGCAGTGAACCTAATCGTTGTAGTGTAGTAATTAGGGTAAGCCACGGGTATTGATATCGTTCTCTAGGGGAATAGGAATGCTAGTAAGGAGTTACTACGCTAAGGTTAAGGTTGAGGAAGATTATTTTTGTATTTTTATATTTTATGAAATGGAAAAGTACGAATCTCGGGTATTGGATTTGGGGGGGGGGGGTTGGTATTTCTACCGATTACTCTACTATTATCTAATTATCTAAACTAAGGTTGTGGGAGTCTATGTCTAATTAATGTGTGCTCGTATGATAGTTTAAAGATGTGTTTACTTAGGTTGTACTACTCCTTAATTATCTCCTATTGATGGTTGAGTTGTCACGTCCTTATTCTTAGTTGTGTTGTGTGTCTAAAGTTGTAGGGTATGCGTTTCTCCCTAACTCTTTGAACTTACCAAAGGGTCTCGTCTACAAAACCCACTAGGGATAATAAACTCTTACTCTAAGGCACTCTTTGGATGGTTTAGCGTACAACTACTCAGGTAATTATATTCTAAGGTTCACAAAGATGAATCAAGCATTAAGTACACAACGAATGACCTATCGCATTACTAGATCATTAATCAACTAAGATAAGAAACAACCAATCAATATTCAATAATTAAGTTTCATACTTCCTAAACAAACACACAAATAAATTTGCCGGACATGGAGAACATGCAAGCATACACACAAATAATCAAAGACATAATTGAATTAATGAAGTAAATACTTATCTTGATGTAAGATAGGGTTTAAAACCCTAAAATACTGTACAAGACACCTTAGGTTCGGTTTTAGGTTTTCACTCCAAAAGACTCTCCCTAAAACTGAAAAATTCGGATTCTATATATAAGATTACATATGCGACGGCGTCACCTTATGTTTCGTGACGCCGTCGTGTCGCCGTCATTAGGGTTTCGTCTTGGCCACGTTAACCTTGCGACGGCGTCACCTTATGTCCGTGACGCCGTCCTCTTCAGCTTCTAACGTCGTCTGGATTGCATCTAGGCCGTCTGAGTAGCGACGGCCTACTCTTTTACAACTGGACGTCGTCACTTGAAAATACGAGTTTTGGGTTCTGAACCGTCACAAAAATCCTCGGACGGCGTCGCAATTAGCACCTGATGCCGTCGCCTTCTATTTTCAGCAGCTGTGAGTGTCTCGATTTTGACTTTGGCCATTTTTTCATATATTCGCGCCTTTTCGTCCAAATAAGTGCCATTCTAGCATTTTGCCTTCAAGAGACCTAAAAAGTGAAAAGGAACGATATTAAGCAATAACGGATACAAAAGTGATCAAATAAGGACTAAAACGACCCCTCAAAATGGTACCTTTTAAAACCTTATCAAATATCCCTACACTTGTTATTTGCTTGTCCTCAAGCAAATGTGCTTTTAACCAATTAATTTATAAGTTAGGGGTCGTGAAGCATTAATTCAAAATGGTCCACAACACATATAAGCCCCGCAAAAGTCATAACAAGCACGGAAATTACATACTAGCACCTCACATGGGGTGTTTGGATACTCACATCTCTCTCGGGTGTATATATGAAATATAACAAATAGGAAATGGAAGATAAACACTCATTAACCGGTCCTAGTACATTGATTACCATAGGCTTGAGAATAGATCAAACCTCCATCGTGCCGTAGTCCACGATTAACGCTGCGGCAGGCTCCTAAAAACACTGCCAAGTCTTGGGTTTTGAGCATAAAAGTTCACTGCTGCAGGTCAACATTTTCTCATCCGGCAGCGATGAGTCTGCCGGATCTACGTTAGGTCTGCTGCAATCTTCGACTTCTCCTGCCGCAGTGCCTGTATTCCACTGCGGCAGCGTTCCAATTGCACCGGTTCTGCTTTGGGATTACTGCCGCTGTGCTGCCGCAGTGCTTTG
>BPTQ01000007.1:106333424-106365431 GCA_019973895.1 Chrysanthemum seticuspe | reverse complement strand
GGGGGGGGGGGGGGGTTGGTATTTCTACCGATTACTCTACTATTATCTAATTATCTAAACTAAGGTTGTGGGAGTCTATGTCTAATTAATGTGTGCTCGTATGATAGTTTAAAGATGTGTTTACTTAGGTTGTACTACTCCTTAATTATCTCCTATTGATGGTTGAGTTGTCACGTCCTTATTCTTAGTTGCGTTGTGTGTCTAAAGTTGTAGGGTATGCGTTTCTCCCTAACTCTTTGAACTTACCAAAGGGTCTCGTCTACAAAACCCACTAGGGATAATAAACTCTTACTCTAAGGCACTCTTTGGATGGTTTAGCTTACAACTACTCAGGTAATTATATTCTAAGGTTCACAAAGATGAATCAAGCATTAAGTACACAACGAATGACCTATCGCATTACTAGATCATTAATCAACTAAGATAAGAAACAACCAATCAATATTCAATAATTAAGTTTCATACTTCCTAAGCAAACACACAAATAAATTAGCCGGACATGGAGAACATGCAAGCATACACACAAATAATCAAAGACATAATTGAATTAATGAAGTAAATACTTATCTTGATGTAAGATAGGGTTTAAAACCCTAAAATACTGTACAAGACACCTTAGGTTCGGTTTTAGGTTTTCACTCCAAAAGACTCTCCCTAAAACTGAAAAATTCGGATTCTATATATAAGATTACATATGCGACGGCGTCACCTTATGTTTCGTGACGTCGTCGTGTCGCCGTCATTAGGGTTTCGTCTTGGCCACGTTAACCTTGCGACGGCGTCAAATTATGTCCGTGACGCCGTCCTCTTCAGCTTCTGACGTCGTCTGGATTGCATCTAGGCCGTCTAAGTAGCGACGGCCTACTCTTTTACAACTGGACGTCGTCACTTGAAAATACGAGTTTTGGGTTCTGAACCGTCACAAAAGTCCTCGGACGGCGTCGCAATTAGCACCTGACGCCGTCGCCTTCTATTTTCAGCAGCTGTGAGTGTCTCGATTTTGACTTTGGCCATTTTCTTCATATATTCGCGCCTTTTCGTCCAAATAAGTGCCATTCCAGCATTTTGCCTTCAAGAGACCTAAAAAGTGAAAAGGAACGATATTAAGCAATAACGGATACAAAAGTGATCAAATAAGGACTAAAACGACCCCTCAAAATGGTACCTTTTAAAACCTTATCAGTAAGCATATCAACACTCGTTATCACTTTATTCGAAAGTGCATTGCAAGGAAAGATGTCCAAGTGATACATACGAGGTCCGAAAACCAAGTTGCAGATATCCTCACCAAGCCGATCAACGAGAAAGTTTTTTCAAGACAACGAATGATGCTTGGAATCGGTAAATCAAGTTTAAAGGGGAGTGTTGGATCGTAAACTTGATTTAGTCCGAGCCCATATAGTGGAAGCTTCTAGAAAGTCGTAGAATGGTATGGAAGCTTCTAGAACGACAAAGAATAATCCTAGAAAATATCCATAGATACGTCTAGAATATTGTAGCTAAATGTAATAGAAATATCTAGAATTAGGATAAGGATGGTGATGTATGATCAAGATGATGTAGGAAGTATCTAGATCGTAGTAGAATATCCATGGAAATATCTCATCTCTAGAACATTCCATGGAGTTGTATAAATAGGTGTTGTGGTGATGCATATGTAAGGACCTAAGAAAAGGATTAGCAATAAAGTTACATTGTAAAAATTCTCTAAGTGTTCCTCTCTTCATTAGCCTAAAAGGCCTTCGAGTTTCTAACAGTCTTAAGCCAACTGAAGTTTCAATGGAAGTACTTTCTCCAATTGTTAATCTTGCGAGAATGACAGATGTGGTGTACAAGTTTACTGACAACTTCACGTTTCCAGAAAAGACTATCAAAGAGTACATTACTATGTTATTCATTTCTTCTATCCCCATGTAATAATACATAGCGTGCGAAAAGATTACTATGTAATTGTAATATTATGTGTTTGCACTCGTGTCGTATACCTCGATGTAGTGTTCTTTTTTTCCGATGCATACTCTTCTCAAGCTTTTAAATAAAGTAACTGCTTCTTCACAAACCAATAACTTATCGCCACATCCTTTTAGGCATATAATTAGTCCCATTTTTAGGCCTCCAAATCCTTTTCCTTACAACTATCAAATTTGTTATAACCGAGGTGAAAAAACCTCGCACGTTGTGGCGGGATCTTAAACGACACATTTTACAACCACTTCATATGTTAGCATTATTGGTTCAACTATTTTGTTAGTGCATTCTAAATTCTAACACACGTAATTCGTATACCTTACAAAAAAAACTAATCCCAAATCATCCTGAAAACATAAATTACCTAATATAATAGTGTTTTTTTTTGAAAAGTTACCTAATATAATAGTGTTAGTACCAATATCTCTATACATAAAAATAAAATATTAACAAGTATAAGAAAAATGATGTGCAAAAGTTAAAATATAAAGGTTAATTAATAGAGGGTTAATATGTTACTAGTAAAATTTAAAAGGTAGTAAGTTAACAAAGTTAAGGCGTGTTTGTCATTTGTTAAACTTACAGGTGTGTTTTAGAGTTTCTTTAAAATCTACTGTAGATGAACATTAGATTTAAGGATGATAAATGGTATTATTGAAATTAGAGAAATTTGCATTTTGTGACCTAAGAATTATACTTATTTTTAACTTAAATTAATTTTGTGATATATTGCTCAAATTATGACATCAAATTATGTTTTGGTAATTTTGTTCTTTTACATCTATTGCACACCTATTTCTCACCCATTTAGATGTCCGGGTACAATGGATGTTAGGTTGAGCCATAGCCTTCGGCACGAGCCTTTGGCGCGACAACCCACACAAAGGCTGGGCTGGTAGGGCCTGGCGTCGTGGCCACCAGCTCACGCCGAGCAATTTTTTTTTTTTTTTTTTTTTTTTTTTTTTTTTTTGTGGTTTCACTACAACAAATATGTCATTTCTACACGCTTTTTTCTTCGCACTTTATAAAGTGTGAACTTTTTTTTAAAAATATTCACACTTAAGAGTGTGAATAATTGTTTCAAAATCCTCACACTTAAAAAGTGTGAAGAATTTCAATCTCACACTTAAAAGTGTGAAGAATTATTTCAAAATTAAAATCATCACACTTAAAAGTGTGAAGAATTATTTCAAAATCAAAATCATCACACTTTTAAGTGTGAAGAATTGTTTTAAAATCCTCACACTTAAAAGTGTGAACATATTCATAAAGCATCACACATAAAAGTGTGAAAATATTTGCTACACCAAATTGGTTCACACGCATACTAGTGTGAACTTTTTTATTCTTCACACTTTAAAATGTAGCAACATGCTCTAATAAGTGTGAATATGCCGCTATTTTGTTGTAGTGTTTGTTTCTTTTTTGTTTGTGTTTGTGATGTATTGTGTTTGTGTCATGAACTCATGATACTGTGATGTTTCTTTTGTGTGTGTGTGTGTGTGTTTTTTGCAGGTACTTCAAGGAAGAAGACGATACACTAACGTTGGAAATGAGGAAGATAGTTTTACTTGAAGCAAAAAGTTGGTTTGGATATACGTGGTAAATGCAAAGGCCACGTATCAATGAAGTTAAAGTTGTCATATTGTCTTGGTGAGGAGGTTATTGTAAGATAGTATGTTAAAATAAGAAGAATAGGAAGCAATATAAGCCATTGGATGTATCCTTGTCATGTCACAGGATCAAAATTAAAGGAGTGGCATTCTTGTTATTCTTTTCTACATCAATGACTAATTAGTAACTCACCTTTTGTGATTTCATTACACCCCCACGCGCCTCCTGATATTCATCAGCTTCAATTAATTGAACATAGTTTTTTTTGTTCCTATACACCAAATTCCTAATTTCCGGACACTCTATTTTTACATTACCATGATACATAAAATAACGTTTTGATACACAACGACTAACGATACTAATAAAACAATTTCAACGCACTATCTTTTGTCTCGTGACTTTGACACACCACATCAAACGGATACAGCGCAACTATCAAAATGTTGATACATCGATTATTAGTTTAGTACTATAATACACATGTTCTTAAAATTGATACACGAAAACAACAACTACGCGAATATAATTATATATCAACGTGAAACCATTGATATATCTAGCATTAGTTTAATATACATTCTATAACCATGATATGTATATAACCAAAATAAATCCGAAACAAGCAAATCATGAAAAGAAACATTAGATACATCAAATATACTACAGCTATCTTTACAAAATAAAAACAACAAACTGATTCATCATCTCATGTGCAATTCATCCGTGCCAAGTATTAAAACTCACAACGTGGTTCTCGTAACAGGTGTGGTTCACGATGTAAACATTGTCGTATTGAGAGGATGAACAAGTGGTACGTTCAGTGTATATAAAAATGATGTCGATGTCGTGGATTACGACCCTCTTGAACAACAACAGTTTTAACTATATAATCCGGCATCGGTGGCGGCGATCGTGTTTTCTTTGAAAGAATCATCTTCGTCAATGGCTTTGTTGTGAACAAAAACATGGTGGCATATCTTTTTTAATTCAATCGATCAATGGAGTGATTGATATACATTTCACAAAAAAGTTACAGTAACAAAATAACAATAATATACATGAACTCCGATTTATGTTTCGATGGCCGAAACATGATCCAGTATCAAAAGATGAAACCGATACGGCAAAGTGGTACCGTCACCGGAGAAAATTAATGGTCAGTAAGGATTTAGGAACCTTAATAACAGTTATAAATATGAGGACGAGAACGATGCGTTTGAGGTTTCATGGGACGTTAAGTTGGTTCTGGTGGCTAGATTTTCACAAAACACAACGTCAAAAAGGGTGGTTACCGGCAATAATGTACAGTATGAGATTAAAAAGATCAGATTTGGTTTTAATTGAAGGTGGGAGAAAGTGACGGTATAGTTGGTTATGAAAGATGCTAAGATACCCAAAATACCCTTATATGTTTAGTATCACTTTAATTTAATATTTACTTATAATTTCCACTTGTCATGCATTGTATGGCTTCACTATCCCATTTTATAAACTATTCTTGTCTTGGTTATGTCATTATTATCAAGATGAAATAAATATAATATTTGTTTAGGTTACTAGTGTATTGGATAGGTTATTATTTGTATTGATGGATAGGTTTACGTATCATTTACTAGTTTACTTTTAGGATAATGATTCTCTCAAGTTGTAAACACAACTTGAGTTAAGTTAAAACATTATGAGCCATTGGATCGGATTTGATCTGATATGGCTCAAATCAAAAGATTTTTTTTTTTTTTTTTTTTTTTTTTTTTTTTTTTTTTTTATTTTATTTGAGTCATTAGATCAAATCCAATGGTTTATAATGTCATAACTTGAGTCAAGTAACTTGAGACAATCATAACCCTTACTTTTATTTCCGCATAACTAGTTTATTTTTTTTTTACGTCTAACTTTTATTTTACGTAATTTTTTATTTTTTTTATATTTTTTAATTTCATGTCTTCTTTTTCTATTTATATAATGTGTTTTTATTAATGAAATTAAATATAATTATATATATTGATTTATTTAAAAATGATAAAAAAAGAATAAAAAATAAAATAAAAAAATCTGATGGCACCACAAAATCTGGTGTTATAATAGGGAGGGGGTTTTGGTGTTATAGCCAAAAGTGGTGCCATGAGAAAAAAGTGCTGATGTGACACCACTTTTTCCCATGGCACCACTTACTGCACCAAACGATACCTAGCACTCTTAGCATTCTATCTAATAGTGTACTCCACCCAAACGTCACATGTTTAGCTAGCCATAGCGTTTAGTTGTAGAAATATTTTACTGTTTTTCCATTTTTAGATTCCTTAAGAAGTGAATAATTTTTCTTCTTTAGAAATTATAATAGTTGAGAATTTTGAAAACCCATTTACGTGGAGTTATACTATTCCTTTTTAAAAAAATTACCTCGGATTGAGATGGTGACGGCGACGGCGAGGATGAAAGATGGAGATGTTATCAATGGTGATTAATGTTATATGGGATACTTGAATGGTAGATTAGGAAATCCCGCCTTTTTTTTGTTATAGTAAAAATATAAATAATGGTAGATTGGAGTTTTCATTTTTCTAGTTAAAATTTGAAAAGTGATAATTTTACTTTCTTGAAAATTGTTGGAAAAAAGTATGACTAAACGGGATTTCAGATTTTTCCATTTTTTATAGAAGAATTTCTAGAAAAATTGGATGTTTTTCACCAACTAAACACACCATAAGGCATCGTTTATTTATAGAAAAAATTTCTTACTTTTGTGTTTCTAGATTGAGAAGTGAATGGTTTTTCATCTTTAGGAGAGAGTTAAGAAATTTAAAAACCCCGTTTAGATGAAGTTATATTTTTCCTTTTTAAAAACATAATCTCGGATTGCGACAATGGGCGATAACAGCGACGATGGAAGGTGGAGATGTTAGCAATGGTGATTAGGGTTAGAATAAGATTCCTGAATGATAGATTGAGAAATTTCATCTTTTTTTGTTAGAGAGAAAAAAGTAAAGAATATTAGATTGGGGTTTTCATTTTTTTAGTTAAAATTGGAAAAATGAGAATTTCACTTTCTTTGAAAATTGTTGAAAAAAAGTGTGACTAAATAGATTTTTCAGTCTTTCCATTTTACTACGAAAGATGTCTCGAAAAAATGAGATATTTTTAACCAACTAAACACACCCTAAGGTTTTGGTTAACTGCAATTTTAGTTGAAATAAAATTTTCAAAGATGATAATATGAGGTCATTCTTTTTGGTTAAAAACATAAACGAGTAGACAAGAGATCATTTGTTTTCCATTGGCTTTATTGTTGGTCTTTGTACGAGTGTTTCCAGTGCAACAGCACCAGCTACAGGGTGTCCAGAATATGTGAGCACATATTGATGGAGATATAGTGAATGCGGTAAAAAAAAATTACACCGAGATATTACGACTTTACAAATATCATCAAATTAGCACTAAACTCCATTCGTAACGTACTAGTCTAATACCTTAGCAATCGTGACACGAGCATTTAGATTTTGTACTTATCTTAACGAAAATCATTTATGAGCTTAGGTATCAACATTCTGACCCACAGTCCAAATTATTGCAGAAAATGAAAAAGAGCAAAAAAATAAAAAAATAAAGAAAAGGTAGGTTTCTTCCGAGAACAAGTTGCATAAATTCAAAATTTCAAAATGACCTTCATTCAAATATTGGCATCGGTACATCTCGTTAAACTCTCTCTTTTTTTCTCTCCCGTAACCCTTTTTTTCCGCCCACTTTCTCCTCCATTAAAAATCACCTTAAATCTCCATTTCTTATTGAATTCTTAACGAATTTTAGATCTGAAACTATCAATCGATTCAGCTTTTCATCGCGCTTGCAATGAATAGCTTTGATTAGATTATCGTTAGGCTTTTAGAAATCCCCCAATTTTGGGGTTTTTTATAATTTTCAATAGATAGGGTTAATTCGTTCGATTAAGTCAGAAAACACAAAAAAATTTGATTAGTAGGTTTATTTTTTATGTCTAAACCCTAATTTTGAGATTTTTCACTATTTCTTCTATATTCTCATATGGCGAATAATAAACGGTCATCTAAGAGACAAATTAAACCTCCGGGGAGGTATAATGATCATGTTAATAGTTCTGTGAATAAAGGGAATGAGGTATTGGATATTAGTAAAGATGATAAAGAAATTAGGGCTTGTACAAGGGGAATGAGTGGGGAAAAGGGGATAAAGAGGATGGGAAATATCAAAGTGGAATTAGTAAGGATGATGAGAATTTTAGTAAAGTGGATGATACTAGGAACAATGGAAGTGTAAATAATGATAATGCAGGTGATGAGGAGACTATTGAGAATGGTACTGAGGTGAATAAGATTGTTAGTACAGAGAGTGTGGAAAATGTTGAGAAGGATAATGAGGGGAATAAGACTGTAAATACAGAGAATGTGGAGATTGTAAATGTTGATAATATAACAAGGAGACTGTGGATAATAATGAGGTAAAGAGTAGCAGTAGGAAGGAAATTGGAAATAATTATGCTAGAATGGTGGAAAAGGATATCAAAAGTGTAGATAATAAACTGAGTTTTGTGCCTACTGAAATTAATGATGAGGGCAGTGATGTAGTGATTTTTGATGAAGAATTGGTTAACAAAAGGAGTGCTCAATGGAAATTGATAGTTTGTGGACATTTTGTAGGGTATAAGATGAATGTGCATGAATTGAGGTACCATATAAGGAGAATGTGGAACAAATGGGGGATTGATGATATTGATGTAGCTGCTGAGGGAATGTGTATTTTTAAGTTTAGACATAAAGAAGGGATGAAGAAAGTGCTTGAGCTAGGACCATGGCTTGTTAATGGTAAACCTTTGGTTATTAGGAAATGGGGTCCTACTGAGGGAATGGAAATGGTAGAACAGACAAAAGTACCTCTATGGGTTAGTCTAACAAATGTACCATTGGAAGCTTGGAGTAAGGATGGTATAAGTACTTTAGCTAGTAGTTTTAGGAAGCCAATGATTATGGACAATATGACTGCTAAGAGGTGCCAATTTGGAGAAGGGAAGATAGAGTATGCTAGAGTTTTGGTGGAATTTGATGTATCAAAGGGGTTTAAGGATAAGATTGAAATCCAGTACATGGATAAGAATAATGTGAAAAAGGTTTCAAAACATGTTACAATGGAATATGCTTGGAAACCTGATATATGCTCACATTGCTTAGTGTTCGATCAAGGGATGAAAGAATGTAAGAAAAGAACTAAAACTGAAGAAGAAATAGCAGATGAGAGTAAAAGAAGAGATGAGATGGAAAAAAGGAAAAATGAACAAAATATAGTGAATGGGAGGAATAAGAGTAGATATGAGTATCAGGAAGTCAAAAATAAAGGTACTGCAAATACTACTAATGAAAGTGGAAAAAGAAAAGGAGTATGGAAGAGTAAAGAAGTGAAGAATGGGAATTTTGTGAAAAAGGGATATAAAAAAATGAGAGAGGAACAGAGTTAGAAGAAAGGGAATGATTCACACTGTTAATAAGTGTGATGCTCTGAATAAGCTAGCAGAGGATATTACTGAAGTACAACAATTGAAGGGGAGAATGATTGTGGATGAGTTCTTAAATAAAAAATTACAACCAACCCTTTTAGAGCTCAAAGGATGGACTGAGGACATATCTGAATATTTTAAGAATCAATGGGAGATTGATATGGCAAAAGAAGAAGAGGAAGTGGAAGGTAATATAGAGGATGTTGTGGAAGGAACTTCAAACATTGCTAAAGAGCTATGTGCAGAAGAAGTTCCAGGTATGGATACTACTATTTTAAATTAGTAGTAGTTGGAGTCTATAGTTTTTTAATGATAGATTTCAAAATAGAGTGTGGAATATAAGAAGTATGAATAAACTGAAAAAACAAAAAAATATTTTAAATTTCATTAGATAAGAGAATATTAATGTCTGTGGAATAGTTGAGACTCACATAAAGCCTGCAGCCTTAAGTGAGGGAGCTAATGTTGCTTTTGGAGGTTGGGAATGGGTTTCAAATAGCTCTATAAGTATTGCAGGATGTAGAATTTTAATTGGGTGGGATAGTAGTCAGGTTGATCTTATGTTGATTCATATGACTAGACAAGTCATGTTGGTCACTATTTAGATTCTACAGTCCAAGAAGAAGATTTTTGGTAGTTTTGTATATGCTGATAATTCAGGTTTGAGAGAAGGAATCTATGGAATGACTTAAGGGTTCATAAAAGGATATCTGCTGGGAATCCTTGGATTATTCTAGGAGACTTTAATGTTACTTTAAAAGTAGAGGAACACTCCGCTGGAGGTTCTAGATTCAAAGGTGATATCAAGATTTGTTGGACCTTGTTAATGATTTAGAAGTGGAGGATGGTAACAGAGCACGTCTTTTCTACACTTAGATTAAGTCTCCATCAAAACCTGAAACAAGTATTATGAAGAAGTTGGACAGATTAATGGCAAATATGGAGTTTTTTGGTCATTATGGAGATGCAAGTGTGAAATTCCACCCATTCTTTACATCTGGTCATAGCCCTGATGTGTTGAGTATCCCTAAAACTTTGAAGAAAAAACATAAGTCATTTAGATTTTTTAACTTTATTGCTGATAAAAAAGAGTTTTGGGAGGTTGTGGAAAGAGAATGGAGTTGCAATATAAAAGGCTACAAGATGTTCCAGTTAGTTAAGAAGTTGAAGAAATTAAAGAAATCTCTTAACAGAATTGCTTGGAAGAAAGGAAACATGTTTGAAAATGTGAAAAAGCTGCAAGAAGATCTGAAGAATACCCAAATTAAAGTTGATGCAAATCCTAATAACAAAGAGATAAAGGAGAAAACGTCTAAGTTTTTTCATGAATACAATGAAGCTGTGACTGATGAGGAGAAATTGTTAGCTCGAAAAGCAAATATTCAATGGATCAGTGAAGGGGATAAAAATACTAAGTTCTTTCATAATGTGATTAAAAGTAGGAAGAATGCAAACAGAATTAGAGGAATAAGTGATGGAAATGGGAATTGGGTTGAAGGATACAGAGTTGCAAAAGAGTTTGTTAAGCATTTTGGGAATTTTTTGGGGAATACTACTGATACTAAACAAATAAGTAATGCTGATGAACTATTTGTGAACAAGTTAGATCAGATGGAGTCAGTGTACATGGTTAGAAAGGTTACAAGTGAGGAAGTTAAGGAAGCTATTTTTGGTATTGATGATGGGAAAGCTCCAGGGCCTGATGGATTCACTGCTGTATTCTTCAAGAAAAGTTAGGGGATTATTGCGGATGATGTTTATGATGCTGTTAAAGAGTTTTTCAGATCAAACAAACTTCTAGGTGAAGTGAATGCTACTTTGATAACATTGATCACAAAGGTACAACAAGCTAATAAAGTAACAGACTACAGGCCTATTGCCTGCTGTAACATCATATATAAGTGCCTCAGTAAGATAATTACAAATAGAATCCATAGGGTGTTGGATAAGCTAGTAAGTGTGAATCAAAGTGCTTTTGTTCATGGTAGATTAATCCAAGATAATCTTCTTATTACTCAGGAATTACTTAAGGGGTATAATAGAAAGAATGGTCCAAAAAGATGTGCAATGAAAATTGATATCATAAAAGCTTATGATACTGTGAATTAGGGTTTTCTAAAATAGATTCTTGTTCATTTTGGATTCCATGAGAAAATGATTGGATGGATAATGTCATGTGTCACTGGAGCAGCTTTTACCATCTGTATTAATGGTGAGAGACATGGGTATTTTAAAAGTGGAAGGGGCTTAAGGCAAGGAGATCTTATGTCTCCTTACCTTTTTACACTGGCAATGGAGATTCTCACTTTGATTGTACAAAGAAGGGTGATTAGAAGTCATCAATTTAAGTACCATTGGGGCTGTAAGGAATTGAAACTAACTCAATTATGCTTTGCTGATGATTTGTTAATGATATGCAATGGAGATCATAAATCTGTGGAAGTGCTTAAAGAAGGGATTATGGAGTTTAGTGTTTTATTTGGTCTTGTCCCCAACATGAACAAAAGTACAATTTTCTTTGGTAGTGTGTCTGAAATTGAAAAGTAAAAGATTTTAGAAGTTATGCCTTTTGCTGTTAGGAAATTACCAATGAAATATTTGGGTGTGCCTTTAATTACCAAGAACATTGGGGTATCTGAATACAATCAATTGGTGGAGAGGGTAAAAAGTAAGGTGGATGACTGGAAAAATAAGACTATCATATGCAGGTAGACTACAACTTATTGTTGTAGTACTTGCATCAATGCACATCTATTGGGCCTCTGTATTTTTTATTCCTAAAACAACTGTGAAAGAAATTGAAAAGGTGCTAAAAGGGTTTATATGGAGTCAAGGTACATTGAAAAGAAGAGCTTCAAAAGTAGCTTGGAAGGTTATATGTACTCCAAAGAGTCAAGAGGATTTGGGGATTAAGAATCTTGGTCCTTGGAATGAATCACTTCTATGCAAACACCTATGGAATATAATAACTCTAAAAGAAAGCTTGCGGGTGAAATGGGTCAACCTGGTAAAACTTAAAAATAAGAGCATATGGGAGGTTGATGGAGATGAATCATATAGCGGTACTTGGAAAGTAATTCTGAGTCTCAGAAATAAAATTAGATGGAGTGTTTGGCATAAAATTGGGAATGGAAGGAACACAAATGTATGGCATGATAAATGGATTGAGAGTGGTCCTTTGAGTAAATTTGTCAGCTTTAAAAAGAGATATGAAGCTAGATTTCCAGAAAACTTGACAGTGGCTGATTGTGTTGTTAATGGTAATTGGATATGGCCTAGTGAGTGGATGCAACAGTTTGAGCAATTAAAAAAATATGACTGTGCCTATATTTGCTGAGGAGATAGATGATAGAATAGTATGGATAGGGAGGAATGGTAATAAAGAAAAAATCTCTATAAGGAGTGTTTGGGAACAGTATAAAGAAGATAGTAATGAAGTTAATTGGAAAAAGGTTGTATGGTTTCCACAATGTAATCCCACGCACACATTCATTTTATGGCTATCCTACATAGCAGATTAACTACACAAGATAAAGTTATGGCATGGAATTCTCAAACTGGCCTTTAATGTTCTTTGTGTGAAACTGTTAATGATTCACATGAGCATTTGTTCTTCAAATGTCAATACAATGAAGTAATTCGGAATGCTTTGAAAGACAAGATCGGAAAGGTGAATTGGGATATGGATTGAAGGAATGTGGCTGCATTAATTGCTAATGGAAAGTGTGGTAATAATATCATTAGTGTTCTGCACAGAATTGTAATTGCTACAAAAATTTACTATATCTGGCAAGAAAGGAACCAAAGGACTATTTAATCAAAAAAAGAGAGATAGTAAAAGTATGCTGAATGGGATAACTGAAAGTGTAAAGCTGCAATTACTAAGTTTAAAAGTAAAGAAATCAAAGGCAGTTGATCAAGTTTGTAAAGATTAGGAAGTGCAACTGTTTACTATATAAAAGTTGTCTATAAAGGGGTGTTTGGAATTAAGTTAAGTTGTTTTACGTCTTCACAAGTTGATCTCCTATGCTAGGAATCAAAGTGTCTAATGTAAAAACCATAACAATGGGATTGTATCTAGTACCTTGGAGTTCTAATGGTATTACTGTGCTTACTTGAGACTTAATTTCTAATCATTTTGGCATTGGGAGGAAATTGGTTAGGATTGATGGATTAGTGAGAGGTCTAATTCATAAAGTAGAGCAACCCATTGTGAAGGGTATATGGTTTGGGTGGGCAGTGTATGATGGGTGGAATAGCAAAGATTGAAAGATGAACCTGCTTGGTCCACCCAATACACTGTTAAAGGAGGTAATTGATGGGCTTCCCTCAAGGAACGTGTTTCCAAGTAGCTGAAGCCATTTTTAAGAGATGGAAATGTAGGTTACTTGGAAGAGCTCTTGACTGGAAGGGTTACGGGTTCCTAGTGATGCCTATCATCTTCCTGCTTTGATCACTATGGATGTTGGTTGAGTGGTTTTAGTGGGGAGGTGAATAGGAAATGTAGCTAGATGGTTAAGGTGCAATTCAAAAGGCAGGTGCAAATTTATGTTGGAAAAGTTCTGGTTGAAGCTGTTTTGTAGGATGTTGCTCATAGACCAATAGTTCTGTTATAGTGGTTGTATATGTTTTAGTTTTGTATCTGATATTGGGCATGTCCAGTATTAGTAATGTTACTTATGTTTGTACAAATTGGTTGTGAAGTAATATAGATTTACCTTTTGCACCAAAAAAAAGGTTGCATAAATTCAACAATCATATCATCGTCATCCTTTTCACAAGTACTTTAAAAATTGAAAATAGAAAACTTGGAGTAAATGGACAAAGTTAGGAAATATTGATGAGTGCAGTTCAATGGAAGCAACAATGATGATCGCATTAGATCGACAATAATTTGTTACCATCAAAACATCCAGTTACATTTAACGGATTAGATCGATGGAAACAATGGATTTACAAGATGAAAACCATATCGATTGGCACTTGATACCGCAAAAAATGGGAAATCAAGAAAAAATTCATGGAAAAACACTAATACCACCTCAATACAGGCCCCAATAGATCTTCATCAAAATGGCCACATAGAAAGGAGTGGCTAAACGAAGAAAATAAAACCTTGAAAGTGAACCTAAGGGTAATGCCAAAAGCGCATGAGAGGATCAGGAAAATCCATTTTTTCCAAAAAAAAACACCACGAAGGTAAAACAATGGAAAGTAAATAACTTGACAAAAGTATGACATTCCTTCCAAGCGTAATTTCAACAGTCGAGCAAATAGTCGACGAAGAAAGACGAAAAATTCTAACACCATAGGAAGAGATAATGGCAGCTAAACCAAGAGTGAAATTGGGAAAAAGGAAAGAGCGGTCACAAACCTACAAACCCTGAAAATACTCCTTCGTAATCCAAAGGTCCTCAACGTCAAGGAAAGGGTCAACAAGACTCATCTCCTTTAAACAATGGAAAGCTTCAAAAAACGGAAGAAAAGGGAGGAAAAAATGCAATGGCAGGAGGTATATTTCCCTTTAAATATAGAAACCCACTAAGAACGTTTCCCAACATTTATGGGAAAACACACATTAAATACATGACACTTGGGAGGCCACAGAGGCAGACAAAAAGATGGGTGTGTGGTTAAAAACAGAACACGGCTGCGAAAACAACCATTCAGTCAAATCCCAATGAAAATGATTATCCCAATGAACGAGGAAGAAAGGGAAGGATGACGGCTGCGAAAACAACCATTCAGTCAAATCCCACATAAAACACACGTGAGACCTCGATGTCACAAGACTGCATAACTCCAGTCTATACTTTCAGGCAGGTCATAACATGGGAAAATCACAAAAGGGACAAAAATATCATGAGTCCATCAACGCATTCTCGCAGAATAGTCAAAAAAACTAGTGGACTGGGGGACTTGATAGCATATAAGACCTTCAGTCCAATTGACTAAAGGTCCACACGCTCTAACCAGACCCAATAGCGGCTGCAACTCATCATAACACGTTTTGGAAATGAACTCCAAGGTCAGGATTGAATCCCTGACAAATACATTCAGGAAACGATAGTACCAAGAGCTTCCCCAAGGACTGTTGCAACAAGAAAATACATGTCACTACCTCATTGCTTAGAGGTAGTGTTGTAATCGTGCATGGATCATTCCATGTACCCAATGAGACCAAGAACAACACGCCACATGTCATTCATGTCTTCTCCATTGGATGACCACAACATGGACCATCCTGAAACCATCGATGGACTCCCTGGGAGAAACGAAGCCCTAGGATCATCCCTATAAATATGAATTTCATTGCCATGAATGAACCAACGTAACTCACATAGTGAATTCACACATTCACACATTAGCTACATCGTGAGTGTTACCCCAACTCGTGACTTTGTTTACACCTTGGGGTCCTTACCGAATGTGGGAAACCAAATCGGTTAACTACCCCACCTCTAATACGTACCTTACGTAAATAGTGTTAAACCTTCATTACTTGTTACTCTCCATTGTGACAACAAGGCTGCCAGTCAATTGGCCAATAACCCTCTTTTCATGAAAGGTCTAAGCACTTTGAGTTAGATGTACACTTCACCAGAGAAAAAATGCAAAAGATATCATAAGAACCCAAAAAATAGGTTCAGTTGACCAAATTGTAGACATTATTACAAAACATCTCCTTGTTGCTCAACACAAGGACTTGTGAAGACAACTAATAATATTTGATATTTTTGGTAATCAGATTAAGGGGGCGTTGAATAATAATCTGATTCTTTTATTAATGTTTAAGTGCGTATTGTGTAATTGGCGCTTTTTAGGGTTTTCTGCTTTGTATGGATAAAACAAGAGTTGAGGGGTTGCTATGAAATTTCTTTAAGTTTATGCGAGGTCTATTGGATTCTACAAAGATGAGGGACCATATGTGTATTATTGAAGGCTATATCTCTGCCTAATCACTCATCCCTATTCACCAACCCTAATTCTTTCTTAGTTACTCCTAATCTATTGATCATCCCTTGACTTGTATGGGGTGATCTTTCAATCAATCATTTGTGTATTGTGTTGAGTGTTGTCTCATCAAACACTTAAATCCTTTTTAACCTTTCTTATATTCAAAAGTGTAATCTTGCCAATCGGCTTATTAGTAAGATCTTATGGTTGTTTTGTGTTTGATTATTGTTGTTCTTTAACATCTCACATAAATACTTTTTGATATGTTTAGTATGATTTAAAAAATATTTAGTGAAGTTGGTGAAAGTCAATAATCTGACCCAAAAGTCAACTTGATTATGCTTAATGATTTTACCCCAATTTAGAACATAGCTATATAAAAAACCTTTTTTATTTTTTATTTTTTTATAATAATAAAATCACATATAATAATACTCTATTTTCATCAATAACACAGTTTGACTTTATGAAAAAGTCAAATCTGTTAGCTGAAGTTCCTAAACTAACTTATTTATTCATATTAATTACTTATCACATATTCCAAGTTGGGTAGTATACCTTTATTAAATAGTTCATAGTTAAATTGCATTATTTGATCATTACATCTCAGTGCACACGACGTCAATACTACAAAAGAAATATGAGCCAGTATTACATGTATAATAGCACCTCAAGAGTGATCGAAATGATTAAGATCATGTATGCGGCAAGGGTTTCATTGTTTTAAATTTAGTGAAAATTTGAGTTTCGCTAACTTTGGACATAGATAATTATTAGTAAATATAGTTATTATGATTAAGGCATTCTATGGTTACGTAGTCCTTTATGAGTGTTTCATAACAAGCCTTTATATTTCAAAACGAAGTTAATGTGAATGAGATATCGAGTCTCAAAGAAGGGTAGTTGAAATTGAGGGAAAAATGGTTAAAATTAAGTTATGACTTTTGTTTGAAATCTGACATTTGAATTGGTTTTGCTATCCAAAAGGGGGTTGCGGCACAACTTGTTGCCCGTTTGCCTGCCATCTTATTGTAATCCGTTTTTAGAAGTAATAAAAGAGTTCTTAATATCAAAAAAAAAAAAAAATTGATAAGCCATTAGAGCAGAGGGTGTCATCACCCTGGGTTAAACTTTCACTCAGTGTCACGTCAGCGCCACATTATCTTACGTGTCATCACCCTTAACTCAAAAATGTGAAAGTTTCACACACCTCTCACGTTAAGACACCGAGTGCTCTTAACATATTTTATTGCTACCATTACACCATATGTCACATAGAAGTGTATAAATTCTAGGCAATCTCAACCATTCCATGATACACCAAAAACACATAGCTTAGTCCTTTCTCTTCCAGCAAACTTATAACAATTCCAGCAAATTTCAGGCAAGTTGTCAATTCCAGCAGTACATAACATGGGCCTCGGTTTTCTTGTATCGATTACTATCTTCTGCTCATCTTGAGTTTGTAATTGCTTTGTTTTTCTCTCTGCTATATGGTTTGTTATATTGTTTCTGTGATTCATATTCAATAAAAAAAACCGTATTTGCTTCCGGTTTATGTTGTTTGGTTATTTACTGTTGTTGGGTACTAAATATTTTTCCTATATTCACCCGGTTTGGATTTACCAAATGTTACATTTCTATAAATTATAGGAGTACAGTAAGAAACATGTGATATCCCCTGTTTTTAGTTTCAAACTTTGTTTTTTTGGAACAAAGTTTCAAACTCTGCCAAAACATTCTGAAACATGTTCACTCGCTTCTTTAAATGAAACCTTGTTTATGATCTGACATCACTTATAAAACTTTCCGGATTCTATTTTAACAGAATCATCATGATATATTGACATCAATCATAAACCTTTCATCAAAAGCTGAAAAGCACAAATTGACTTTCTGAACAACTCAGCTGCGTAAACTGAACTCCAATAATAAACTTTGTAACATTAATTCTGAATGATCAGAAGAAAAACAATCATTGTTTGCGAATGTACCTAATAACATAGTATCATGCATTGATGCTGATAAAACTATCCTATTGATGACCAACAGAGTATCTTCACACCACACTAGAGCTTAATCTATAAGATGACACAGCAGTTGTGGTGAGAGTGATCGGTGTCTCGAAATGAACACAAATACGCTCCCAACATTTGGTGAAATCTTTCAGACATAGAAAAACTGATTGAGCCAGAACAAACCGTTAGGCCCCGAGATTGGGCATTGAGTTCATTTTGGTTCGATGAAGTGCTGTTTGGCAATCAAACATGCAGGAAATGGTTCAGTTGTTATGATCGACAATAAAATACGTATCAAATGCTAGAAAAATTAATTAACATCATATCAATTTCATAACTCGGATTAACATAAGACATATTTTCAAGAAAACAGAGAAAGTACCTGTTGAAATAGTTTTTTACAGAAGACTAAACAACTGTGTAGCTGAACGTTTCATCAATACTATTGCTGGAAAAACTAATTATGGTCATATCAATTTCAAATCTCAAATTAAAATAAGAGACATAGTAAAAAAACAGAGAAAGTACCTGTTAAAAAATTTGACTACATAATCCTGCAAAAGTGTGTTGCAGAACGTTTCATATGACCATCATCGGAGATTTGTATCTGGGGTGTTAAGCCACATAACTCATGAGTTATTATAGACCCAATAATACGCAGACCTTTCAATCGAAAAATGTTCTGTGGAAGATGACCTATGTATGTATCTTTTATATCTAACTCATCTAAACATTTTAAATGCCCAAGTTCCTCAGGCAAATCATCAAGTGTACAATTGAGAAAATGAAAATATTTTAGGCGTTTCAGTTCAAAGATGCGCTTTGGAAAAGCTCTAGAAAAATGACAGCGCCTTAAAATTAGCTTCTTTAAACATTGTAATCGGCCAAGATCCTCCAGTAACTTCTGATCCCGTCTCAACCATTCAATTTCAAGATATATCAGATGTTTCAACATACTCATGCTATCTGGAAGATGACTAATCTCATTACATGACAACATTAGCTTCTCTAGAGATTCTAATTCGCCAAAATCTTCGGGTAAACTCTTAAGACCCCGACAATATTCAAGTTTGAGAGATTTCAGCTTTTTTAACATACAAAGACCATCTGGAAGATTTTCAATCTCTCTTTTGGAAAAGCTTAGCTCCTCTAGACATTGTAACTGGTGAACGTCCTTGGACACTTCTGGAATACTGCCTTCAAGAGTGAACTTTTTTAAACATGGCAAACTACAAATGCTTCTAGAAAAACTTTCAAGGTTTGTGCAAGAACAAAGACCTATAGAAATAAGCTTTTCAAGATTTCCAAATGACGAGGCAGCTGGATCTTCTTTATAAAAACATGTAAACATGAACTTTGGAAAACTATTGTCCGGGAGCAATGCGCATATCTCTATGGACTCACCAATGAGATGCAACTCTGAAAAAGAACCAACCTTAAGAGGTTTAGACTGTTTGTCAAACAAAAAGGATTTAAACCTCCCACAACCACTTAAGTCTAAGTAGACAAGCTTTTCTAGACATCCATCAGGAGCATTGATATCTACTAAATTCAAACAGTCTTTAAGATCTAACCTCTCCAGATTTGGAGTCAGCCTAAGGTCAAGGGTCCTCAACTTTGAATTACCGAGGCTAAGGGAATTCAACTTTAGACATTGGAAGGGCATGTGAAGTAATATCAAGTTACAACATCCTCCAAGACATAATGTCTCGAGATCCGGAGTCAACCCGAGGTTAAGTGTCCTCAACTTTGAATTAAGGATATTGATGAATTTGAGCTTGGGACATTCACTGGGCATGTGAATTTCCGTCAAGTTACATCCTTCAAGACTTAATGCCTCAAGATCCAAAGTCAGCCCAAGGTCGAGGGTCGTCAACTTAGAACCATTAAGCTTGAGGACTTTGAGTTTTGGACATCGGGGTATGTGAAGTTGTAGCAAATTAGAGCATCCTCCAAGACTCAACGTGTCAAGGTCCGGAGTCGGCCCAAGGCTAAGATTCCTCAAATTTGAAAAATCAAGGTTGAGATATTGGAGCTTCGGGCATCCATAAGGAATGTAAAGTTCTTTCAAATCTGTACAATGTTCAAGATTTAATATCTCGAGCTTCAGAGTCACCTCAAGGTTCAAAATTGTCAACTTTGAGTAACTGAGGTCAAGGAATCTCAGCTTATTAAGGACCTGTCATTGGAAAAGCTCCAGAAAAATGACAACGCCTTAAAATTAGCTTCTTTAAACATTGTAATCGGCCAAGATCCTCCAGTAACTTCTGATCCCGTCTCAACCATTCAATTTCAAGATATATCAGTTGTTTCAACATACACATGCTATCTGGAAGACGACTAATCTTAGTACATGACAACATTAGCTTCTCTAGAGATTCTAATTCGCCAAAATCTTCGGGTAAACTCTTAAGACCCCGACAATTTTCAAGTTTGAGAGATTTCAGCTTTTTTAACATACAAAGACCATCTGGAAGATTTTCAATCTCTCTTTTGGAAAAGCTTAGCTCCTCTAGACATTGTAACTGGTGAACGTCCTTGGACACTTCTGGAATACTTCCTTCAAGAGTGAGCCTTTTTAAACATTGCAAACTAGAAATGCTTCTAGAAAAACTTTCAAGGTTTGTGCAAGAACAAAGACCTATAGAAATAAGCTTTTCAAGATTTCCAAATGACGAGGCAGCTGGATCTTCTTTATAAAAACATGTAAACATGAACTTTGGAAAACTATTGTCCAGGAGCAATGCGCATATCTCTATGGACTCACCAATGAGATGCAACTCTGAAAAAGAACCAACCTTAAGAGGTTTAGACTGTTTGTCAAACAAAAAGGATTTAAACCTCCCACAACCACTTAAGTCTAAGTAGACAAGCTTTTCTAGACATCTATGGTCTTAACGTAAAATCACAAGTATACAAAATAAAACAATGATTAAATGAAACGTAAATGTGTTTAGTATTAATCTGTCATCATCTTGTTCTTACCGAAACTGTTACAATATATACAGAATGAAAAGGTGTGATTGAACCATTGTGTTGGTTCATTGAAATGTGGCAGTTATTTCATAGCTGCTACATAACTGTCTTTAACTGCTATGTTGACTTTTCGTTTGGTTGACTTTCGTTGACCGGGTCATAATGGGTTGTGTTGGGTTGAGATGGGTCGATGGTGATTACCCAATATTCTCTCCCTTAATCACAATCGTCTTGTTGCAGATCTTTGACTCCAATTAGTTGTCTCATGGTGAGGAATCTGATCTTTGGTAACGCCTTTGTCAGTATGTCAGCCTTCTGAAATTCTCCACTTATGAATTTGACTTGTAGATCTTCTCTTTCGACGCATTCTCTTATAAAGTAGTATTTGATATCGATGTGTTTACTTCTTCCGTGAAATATGGGATTCTTCATTAGTTCAATGGCCGACTTGTTGTCGACCAGTATTGTAACTTTTTCTTCTTGTGTGCGCGTAAGCTTGCTAAGTAATCTCTTTAACCATAATGCTTGTGTTGCTGCTGCTGTTGCTGCAATAAATTCGAACTCACATGATGATAGAGCTACCGTGGCTTGCTTTTGTGTACTCCAGGTGATTGGTGATTCACCGTAGTAGAAGATAATTCCAGTAGTGCCTTTGCCTTCTTGAGTGTTGACTCCGTAGCTGCTGTCACTATAACCTTGTATCTGGTTTCCTCCGTTGTGCTTGTAGGTGATCCCATAGTCTTTTGTTCATTTAGCGTAACGTAGTACTTGCCTTATAGCTTTCATGTGGTGTTCCTTTGGTTCTTGCATAAAACGACTAAGTAATCCAACGGAATAACTTAAGTCGGGTCTTGTATGTAGCAAATATCGTAAGCATCCAATCAAGCTTCTATATTCAGTTGAGTTGACCGTTGTTTCTTCAGTGTTCTTTGTTAGTCTTGTTCCTAGATCCATAGGTATTAAAGTTTCGTTGCAGTCTAGCATTCCAACTTTCTTTAGGATCTTGCTTGCGTAGGCGGATTGCTTTATTGATATGTCACCTCTAGTTTGTGTGACTTCAATTCCTAAGTAGTAGGATAGTAATCCTAGGTCACTCATCTCGAATTTCTCTTCCATTTGAGCTTTGAACTTGTCTATTTCTTTCTTTGGTGTGCCAGTGATGATTGAATCATCCACATAGACTCCTACTAGAAGTAATGAGTCTTTTGACTTCTTCGTGTAGACAGCTTGTTCCAAAACGCACTTCTTGAAATCTAAGGACTTCAAGGTATTGTCTAAATTTATGTTCCATGCATGTGGTGCTTGTCTTAAACCGTATAGAGCTTTTATCAGTCTGTAGACTTTTCCATTTTCTTTTATAAATCCTTCGGGTTGTGTAACATACACTTCTTCTTTTAAGTCTCCATGCAGAAATGCAGATTTGACGTCTAGGTGATGTACTTCCCATTTGTTATTAGCAGCTATGGCTAATAGTAATCGGACTGTTTCCATTCTTGCTACAGGTGCAAAGACTTCTTCAAAGTCTATGCTATGCTCTTGTATGTAGCCTTTTGCTACTAGTCTTGCTTTATGCTTGACTATATTTTCATTAGCATCTTTCTTGGTCTTGAATACCCACTTTAATCCAATGTCTTTATGTCCTTTTGGTAGAGTGGTTAGTTTCCATGTATTGTTTCTATTAATGGAATCTAATTCGACCTTCATTGCTTCAATCCATTTTAGATCATTTGATGCTTCCTTGTAATTCTTGGGTTCATCTTCAGCTAGTAATAAATGCTCGGGTAAAACTTCCTCTGTGTTTTCATATAAATCATTCAACGTTCTAAAACCTTGTAATGGTGTGTGATCAAAGTCTGGATGTAGATTCTGGGTTGTAGTTGAGTTACTTTGATTGGTTGAATGTCTTGAGGTAGTTGGTGTAATTTGAGTATTTATTCTTGATGAAATTGTAGATGGTGTGTGAAGTGTTTGTGATTGTGAGGGTGAGTCAGTTGTTGATGTTTCATATTCATGATCATCATTTGCAGGGATGTCGTTGTCTTCTTCATCTGGTTGGATATCTTGTTCCTGATGTTCATGCGTTGCTTCAAGGTTCTCAAGTTTGAAGTCAAACCATTCTGGTTCATCATTGGTGTGTTCACTCAGGTAATCCTTCCAATCCCATGTTTCATCCTCTTTAAACTTCACATCTCTACTAACACATATTCTTTGTGTTGTTGGATCAAACAGTCTATAAGCTTTTGATCCTTGTTCGCTTCCTAAGTATACCATTTTGTTGCTTCTATCATCTAACTTTGTCAGATGTTGTGATGGTACCTTTGCATATGCTATGCAGCCAAAAACTCTTAAAGTTTCTAAGTTTGGCTTTCTTTTCTTAATAGCTTCGTATGGAGTGATGTCTTCTAAGGCTCTTGTAGGAACGCTGTTTAGAATATATATAGCGTGTCTAACAGCTTCAACCCAAAAGTTTTGTGGCATGTTGGTTGCTTTCATCATGCATCTTGTTGTAGACATAATAGTCCTATTCCTTCGTTCAACTACTCTATTTTGTTGTGGTGAGTAAGGTGCGGTTAGTTGTCGTGCTATGCCGTTTTCTTTGCAATATTGAGTGAATTCGTTAGATGTGAATTCTCTTCCACGATCAGTTCTCAACATTTTCAATGTTGTCCTTAGCTCCTTCTCTATTGTTTCTTTGTATTCCTTGAAAGTATCGAATGCTTGATCTTTTTTGTTTAGGAAATACGCCCACATATATCTTGAGTAATCATCTAGTAACAAGAATATGTATTGCTTTCCAGATGGTGTTGGTGGTGTGATTGGTCCACATAAATCTCCATAAACTAAATCTAAAGGTAATGCTGATCTAGTTTTTGCTTTCTTGGGAAATGGCGCTCTGTTGTGTTTACCAACTAAAAAAACATCACAAATTTGTGTTGTATGTTTAATGGCAGGTATTCCATGAACTAACTCTCTTTGAGTCATAGATTTTAATGATTCAAAGTTGAGGTGTCCTAATCTTGCGTGCCATAACCAAGTGTTGTCACTTAAGTTTGCTAATAAGCAAACATGTGTGCCTATCTTCAGACTTGCCTTGTATAGACGTTTTTTTTGTCTTGTGACTTTCAAGAAGATTTTTTTGTCCATGTCATAAAGTCTTAATTCATCATCATCCATTACCACTTTACAACGAATTTTGGTAAATTGTCCAAGGCTCAATAAGTTGCTTTTTAAGCTGGGAATGTAATAGACTTGAGATATGATTCTTTGTTTCCCGTCATCACATTCTAATAGGATTGAACCTTTTCCTTTAATCTATATATGAGATCCATCTCCGAATCTTACTTTTCCACTAACGTTCTCATCTAGTTCTTTAAAGTGTTCTCTTATCCCAGTCATATGGTTGCTAGCTCCGTTGTCTAAATACCATTGACTATCAACACTTGTCTCTTTATATCCTACATCTTCTTCGTGTAGCGAGACCTTTTGATCTTCTAGCTTTGTTACATGTGGGTCTTCTAATATTGCCATTAATAAGGTAGGTTCTAAGTCCTCCTCGACAAGATTAGATTGCATACTAGTGTTTGGTTTTGCATAACACTTAGATGCATAATGACCAGTTTTATTGCACTTGTAACATTTGACTTTGCTAAAATCAATATTCTGTTTGTTGAAGTGATTGTGAGAGTTTTCTCCATCCTTCTTCTCGTGGTTATTTTTATCGTGGTTTCTCCATCCTTTGTATTTTCCACGTCCACGTCCTCTGAAGTTTTTTCCTCTATTGTCATGTCGTGTGAACATCAGTTTTTCTTAATTGTCCACTTGTTTTCCTTTATTGAACTTAATCCTTTCTTCGTAGGTCTTAAGTCTTCCAATTGCTTCTTCCAGTGTCATTTCACTTAGATCGGAATATTGTTCTATAGATGCGACTATTTGCAGATACCTTTCGGGTACAGCATTTAGTAATTTCCGAACTAAGGTGTCATCTTCTATTGTGTGTCCTAGACTAGCGGCTTTGTTTGCGAGTGTTGTGAGTTTTGTGGTGAAGGTGTCGATTGTTTCGTCTTCCTTCATATATAACATCTCAAAGTCGGATTTGAGTGTTTGTATTCTAGCTTGTTTAACTCTGCCTTCGCCAACGTGTCTAGTTTTCAAAGCATTTCAAATGTCCTTTGCGGTTTTGTGCTTTGTTATTTGAAGTAATTTTTCTTCGGGTAAGGCTTGATAAAGGAAAGCAATAGCGGTTTTATCCTTTTTCTTATCGGGTAGAGTCGTTTCAGTCGGCTCAATTGTTTCCCATAAACCATTCGCTTCGAGAATGATTTGCATTCAAATTGCCCATAATGAGTAATTCGCGGGCTTTAGGATTGGGCATTGAAATTGGGGTGTACTATTCGTAATGTTAGTACTAGGTTCCTTTCCACTTCCTTTCGTCATATCTTAAAATGATAATGACAATAAATCTCCAAAAAGAATTTAACACGAAGTGTGTTTCAAAAAAATTCTTATAAAGTGAGCTCTAATGTTTTATCTTCCTCAAATGGGTGTAAAACTTTCTAGGTATAGTTTTAAAATTATAAACTATCCTTGGAGATTATAAAATTCAATCAGTGAACAATCTAAGGTTAATTACTCCTTATAAATTATTCCTAATCAGTATACTAAGCAGTGTAATCACTAGGTTAATATACTATAAATAATGATAAGATTATAAAATTTAAAATAACTTATCAAAATAAACACAATATATATCAAAGGTAATATATAAAGTAAAATAAAAGTGGTATTTGTAATCTTTTGGAACCTGAAGGGGTTGATGGTTGATAACATCAAATAGTACTGAATATTAAGTGTCAATTTCCCCCGTTAATGCTCGTTATTTATATCATTTATATGGATTTACGCTTGTTTTCCATTGTTTTACACTTTCAGGTAAATTGCGAGCATTGGAGCTAAAGAGACGCGGAAAAGGAAATGTTACTAAGGATTTATCACAGTATGCTTATTTTGAAAAGGTTACGGCGTAACTCGTCTCTCACATTACGCCGTAACTATTGCGTGACCCTGAAGTCCAACTCATCAAAAGGTTACGGCGTAACTCCTTCCAAAGATTACGACGTAACTCCATTAGGTCAAAAGAGGTTCCACGCCGCTGATACTTACGCCGTAACTACTACGTCACTTACGACGTAACCATGTTTATTGAAGACTACGGCGTAACCACTTATAAGGTTACGTCGTAACTAGCAGATCTAGTGTATTTACGGAGAAATAGAAGGTTACGGCGTAACTCATCTTTTGGTACGCCGTAACCCAGACCTGGCCTATAAATACCCCACGAATTTCAGCATTTCTAATCATCCCATTCCACACACAACACTCTGAGAACGTGGGAAAAAGCTCAAGGAAAGTCTAGGGAAGCATACAGAGCTGTTTCCAAGGGAGAAGTCACACCATTACGATAAGCTTTAGCGTTTATTATTTCTTTTACTTTCAATTCATGTATTTCGTACTTTTGAATATTGAATTGATGTGCATGATTAATATGAGCGGCTAAGCACCCTTTGGTGCTAGCCTAGTTATGATTCCTTAATTGTTTTGTTTGCGTTTACCTTTACTTCCGTACAATTATTTCTAAGTGTATGCATGCATAGTTCTTTGGTAGTCACTCTTGGTTCGGTAGTTTTGAATGGCGGTAGAGGCCAATTGCCTAGGAGATATGACCAACTGACCCTAGGTGAGCGGACTGAGACGAGAAGGGTAAGATATGACCAACTGACGACCCTTTCTACTTGTGCGATTTGACCAACTGATCACCTATCGTTTGGATGAACTTAAGAATTGGGAGGTGTAGTGTCTAAGTTCCTAACGGCCGGGCACTCACTATTTATAATCTAGCATGTAGCAATACTTAATGACTCGGCTTAGGGGACCAGGAACAACAGGACTTATGACGGTGCGCCTGATTTCTCCTGTGGTGGCATCTTTGCTGATAGGTTAGGGCGAATTGACCAAATGTTGTCCTCTCGAATTTGACCCCACCTAAAGTAATTGGAAGTAGGTAGACGTAAACATTACTAGTTAGGAGGATTAACTAGGTTAGCACCACTATTCCTCTATTGATTTCCCTTCTACCATTTATTTGCGTTCATATTCTGCATTAGTAGTTTAATTAATTAAAACCCTATCAAACCATTTATATTCTGTGACAATCAGACTTAGTAATTATCCGACACACATAGCTCTTGGGACGACCTCGGCTTTACCATTTACTACACTACACACGACCGGGTACACTGCCCGTTAGTGTATTAGGGTAAACCATAGGTATAGCGAGACACTATAAATATTAAGACCTGGTCAGTAAAACCTGCATCAAGTTTTTGGCGCCGCTGCCGGGGAGCTATATTAGGATTAATATTAAGTCTTTCATTTTATTTTTATACATTTCTCACAATCATATTTCTAGTTTTTAGGTACCATGTAAGTTTTTAACATCGATGACCTCACTCTTGAGGAATACTTGGCATTGACTAGAGCAGATCAAGGGCCGGGTCTCGTAAGACCAGCAATCAGAGCGGATGTTCGTTTCGAGATTAAAGACCAATTTATGAGGGAGCTTCGCGCTAACCCTTTTTCAGGAAACAGGGACGAAGACGTATATGAGCACGTTGAAAATGTCCTATACATCGCTAGCCTTTTCAACATTCCGAGCGTGTCTCATATTGATGTTATGCTCAGGGTCTTCCCTATGACTCTAAATGGAGTAGCCAGAAGATGGATCGAAAGATTGCCCGCCGGGGCAGTTAATACTTGGGCGCTACTTAAGAAACACTTTATCCAAAGATTTTGCCCACCATCAAAGATTTCTAATCAACTCTTGGAGATCCACAATTTCAAACAAGAAGACGACGAAACTCTGTATCAAGCTTGGGACAGATACAACGATCTTCTTTATAAGTGTCCTACCAATGATCTTAATAACCAGCAGAAGGTCAATATTTTCTACAAAGGAATAAATGTAACTACGAGACAGATGCTGGATTATCAAGGACCTATCCCGAATATGACTCCTACTAAGGCAATTGAAGCCATTCAAAAAATGGCGGACCATTCTCAAAAATGGCACGACGGTGGAAGTAAAAGAAACCAAGGTGGAAGTTTCGACGAAATTGCAGCAATCGCTAGTAAAATTGAAAGCCTCAGTCGAGATATGCTGAAAGTCAGAGAAACCGTTTATGCCATTCAATTGGGGTGTGAAAGCTGTGGAGGAGGACATCTTACGAAAAATTGTCCTCATATGGACGAAGAGGATATCGAAGAAGCTAAGTATGGAGAAAATCGACCATTTTACGGTGAAAATCGAAATGGGTATCATGGTAATTACAACCGTGGGCCTTATGGAGAAAGAAAGCCCAGTCTTGAAGAAACAATTAATAAATTTCTGGAAAATTCAGCCCAAAAACAAAAGGAGCAAGATGAATGGTTGAAGGAATTCCAGGAAAACACTGATAGAAACATTTCCAAACACGACTCAACTCTTAAAAACCTTGAATCCATGGTGATAAAGATCAGCGAAAAAGTAAGAAGGAATAACGATAAACTTGAAGGATCTAAACCAGCTATGGAATGTAAGGTAATTTTATCGAATGATAACTCGAAGGTTCAGGCCAGTGATACGAGTTTAGGGGACGATTTCGTCAACATATCTGAGTTACGCCATAACATACCTAATGAGTTACGGCGTAACCTCGTGTTTGACAGCGACAACGGAGTTGTGATGAATATTGAGGAATACGACTCTAATGAATTACGCCGTAACCAAGAATCTCAGTTACGGCGTAACTGGGATACATGGGCAGAAAAATTCCTCGACTTGGACGGATCAGAAAAACTCGAGGAACTCTCCCTTGATGATGAAGAAGAGCCACTTATCACTCACTGGTGTACTCCTGTCGCCATTACTGATGAAGAAACCACAAGGGCATGGCCTACATGCAGCCCCTTCCACGAGTATTGCAATGGAGGAGACAATGAAAGAATAGAAGAATGGACATGCCCTCATGAGGGTGAAAGATATGGGATAAAATTCGGTAATTTGGCCTTTAAAGATTGGTACGCAATTCAATTTGGGAATGCCAAGATCAATCCAAATCTTCTTATAAAGCTAAAAGTTGATTACGCGAAGCACATTCGAAAGGATGAGACTAATAAAGATATACTATGCACGGAAGAGCATTTAAATGAAACTGACAACATAGAACTACGAAGTCACTGGTGCGAAAAAGTAAAATCCCCTGGGGAAATTTTATGGGCATCATGAAACCCTGTATGATGATATGTGTGATGGTGGAAGCAACTCTGGAAGATTAGGAAAAGATGAATTCTTTTGGTCCTCAACCAATGACAAAGAGAGAACGAGTTTACCTTGGATAGACAACCTAGGGTTTGATAGTTGGGTAAAAATTATGTATGGGCATGTGGACGCATTAAAAAAAGATAAGATTTAGAAGGAATACATGGATCAAGAAAATTCTAACGACAAAAGTATCAAAAATACGAGTAAAATAACAATTGACGTGGACATAGAGCTGGTGAGTAATGATAAAGAAGAATGCAAGCGCGTTCTAGTGGAGAATATGCTCGATGAAGAATGGTTCAAGGGTAATGATTCTGATGATGATGATATCGAAGGGATGCTAGATTACCTTGAGTTGCAAGGAAATGAAGAGTTCACTGATCCCGATGACAAAGCTTACGAGCAAAGAAGGTGCAAGCTCCTGGGGATACCCTACAAAAGACCACCCCCTATTATAGTAGAAAAATACGAATTCACTCGCTACCACCTAGGTCCGGAGGAGAAATTCTGTAAAGTCCGAAAGATCGAAACCATTGAATACCTCCGAACTGCCTCTAATGTTGCATGGAAGAGGCACAATTTGATGAAGGATATTGAAGAAGTGGGGCAAGCTCAGAGACCCCCATAGGAGCCCCGCAACTCTGAGTCTAACTTAAAGACTCGTTAATAAAAAAAAGTGCTCTTTCGGGAGACAACCCAAATTATCCCTTTCTTTTGTTTTTATTTCTTTTCTGTTGGGTTTTGAGTTTTCTAACCATTTTTCCGGAGACAATGAAGTAATTGCTGCTGCAGTTGCTGATCTGAACAGAGTTACGGCGTAACTCATCTTGGTGATTACGCCGTAACCAATATTTTAGCAGCAGAATTCTTGACGCATTACCAATTACGACGTAATACCATCTCAGTGGTTACGCCGTAACTATTCGCTTCTCAGCTCATACCAGGTTTTGCAAGTTACGGCGTAACCCTCTTATTGGAGTTACGACGTAACTCTCCTCTGCTTTAATTCTTTCATTTTAAAACACAGTAACCTTGTATTTGTTTTTAAATGAACTTTGTGGGTGTGTTCCCTGTAAACCCTCACGAGACTTCACTCGTCCACTTGGGACACCAAGTGGTTTAAAAGGCTTGTTGCATTCGCTAAATGCAACCGTGATTCCTACGAAAGTGAGTTAGGTTTATTTTTCATTTTATTTTTTTCTTTTTAGAATTATGCTTGTTGGTATTGTGATTTCAGGGATTGAAGTTTGCTCATGACGCTTTAACGAAGGCACGATCCTTTCTCGTGGGCCTTCTTCTTTTTGGAGCAAATTTCAGGGAAGTTCTCGCTCTAATTCTACCTTTCTCCTCACCTTAATTTTAATGCCTAGTACAAAAGGGACTTTGTACAATTCAAGTGGGGGGACGGGAGTAGAATTATCTCTTGAACATTATTTCGCCCTCATTTTTCTAGTTTATTTTGAAAAATTATGCCATTTTTTATATTTTGACATGTTTTTCCGAACCTAACTAGATTAGACCTTAGCCGAGCACATACAACCCTTGATATTACATGATGAGATTAGCCTTATCCGTTTCCTATATTTTACCCCAAATCCACCAAATTATGAGTGTGTCGGTAGCTTGTAAACTTTAGAACTTGGCCTTTGCATCATTTCGAGACCATAGAAGAGGTATGTTGAGTTAGCTCGATGTATTTGGACTTTTCAGTTTTAGAAGGCAGTATTATAGGAGTATCACCCAAACAGCCTACCATTGTGAGTCTATCGATTAGTCACCTCGACTTTTCGACCCCCATGTAAAACCCTTTTGTTGCACTCCCCTTTAGTGCAAGATACCCCTAGATACACCCTTCTGAGCCATCCCTTTCATTTTGTCACTCCAATATATTGTTTCGTTACACCCTTACACCTTAGCCTATCCTGTAGTCTTTATTGGTAATTGGGAAGTCATCATTTGCCTAAGTTCAAGGTTCGAGTGGCACTACAAGAAAAGTGGCTTTTTAGGACCCCCATAAGCGTCATAAAATGGTACTTTTTAGGACCTTTCATTTAATAGGACCAAGGATGAAAGCGTTTCATGTAAGGCGGTTGTAATAGGTCCAAAGCGTCCTAACCCTTATGAAACCAATTTTATGGTCGTATTATATGTCTATGAACAACACAAATAGCGTCCTAATAAAAGATTTTGACTTTTCAGGTTTATGTAGCTCGATTGAGTTGTATGGAGAAGATACCAGAGCTTTACTACGTTTCCGGTTCAAGATTTCAAATGTTCGATGGCTGTGTGAGTATTAAACCACCTAAACCCCATTTTATATCCTTTGCCTATTCCGATTAGAGTAGTACATTATAGTTCCCAACATACACGAGCCGATTCCAGATTAGATCAATCCAAGCCTTTTTGTACAGTTTTATATTTTTTACCGTATTAAAAAGTTTTATTTGATCTTTTTACTCCCGCTTTATTACAAGTTCTCTATTAAGATGAGGGCAGGGGGGTGAACTTAACATGTTTCAGGGAAAACATGATCCGTAATTTTAATTCCACTCCTCTTTCCATCTTAATCTCGCTCTTGAAGGGACTTTAAACGA
>BPTQ01000007.1:106280345-106312731 GCA_019973895.1 Chrysanthemum seticuspe | reverse complement strand
AAAAAAAAAAAAAAAAAAAAAACGTTTCAAGTCAAAAACACAAAATACATTCTATTTCTATTTTAAACTCTTTTGTTTTTAAAACAAAATAACTAAACCTTTCACAAACCCTTTAAACCCCTTTTATCTAATAAAACCCTTTTAAACATTCTAAACCTTTTATCCATTCCCAGGTACACAAAACAATAAACCCAGAAACCCTTCTTGGCGCCATTTTCTTTTCCCTCCTCTCAGTGTCCCTTTCAATCCCAAAAACCCAGGAAGTATCACATGCTCACCTATGTTTTCCCCCCTCCTCACATGTCTTATCTTGCCACCTTGGCAATCCACAAACTACAAGAATTCCATCTAAGGCTGTGATGAGACCAAGGAGTAATCAAAGGGTGTGATTGAAGTTGAGAAAGCACACAAATGATACTTTTGCTTGTTTGCACTCACACAAAAAGCACAACACAGTACAAGACAGAAGACCTTTTCATTTTTTATTTTTTTTGTATAAATAGGAGTGAGGAAATTGTAAAAAAAATTGTCTAGAAATTCTCATTCTAGTTCCAGTTTAATTTCAATGTCATTTAGATTTCCTTGTAATTTTAATTTTCTATGCAATTTAATTTGAGTCTTCAATTTCAGTTTTAAGTTATGCAGTTTTAACCTCGTTTATGTTCTTAAATTTTGTCTAAATTCAATCCTGTCAAAGAGTTTTCGAGAGATTTGTTTAAGCTCATATGAGCTTATGTTAAAGATTTTAATTTAGTTCCTTGAGAAAATCCAACTTTCACAGCTTTCTTTAGCCTTTTCTGCCCCAAAGGGGCTGTTTGGATTTGCTATTTGGTTGGGTCAAAAATTCAGTTTTTGACCCATTTTGGTCTCAAGCAGTTCATTTAGCTCAAAAATCAGTTAGTCACATTAACTACTCAGTTGCATCTATCAGTTGTATGCGATTTGTAGTTTTTTTTTTTGTATCTGTTTCTGTCTCACTACAGCAAGCTGCATCAACAGGTTCTTTTCAATTTTTTTAAGCTTTCTATTGATTAATTATTGCTTATTAAGTTCCCTTAGATGATCATTGTATGTTATAGATTAGTTTTCATAGGATTTAGCTTTTACAAGCTTCTTTGATAGCCTTTAATCCCTTAGTTATTCCCTGTACCAAACAGCCCCTAGCATAATTCTTTTAGCTTCTGTTCCTTTATTTTTGGGTGGTTTCTCTCAGCTTATTTTCAGATTGTGTAAGTTTAGAAGGTAGCTTATCTTATGCCTAATTAGTCGTAGCTTTTTGACAGCTTTTGTATACTTCTAGCCCACTGTCCCAAACAAGCCCTTAGCATATATATATTTTTTTAGTTTCTGTTTCTTACTGCTGTTTAGCAGCTTATTTTGCAGTTTTGTAACTTTAGTTTTTGTAAAAAAAAATGTTATTTTGTTCCTTTGTTCGATTTGCAAAGCTGAAAAATCAAAAAAAAAAATAATACGTGAAAAATGGAGGAGGTGGGAATTGAACCCACGACCTCCTGCACTCTTGCAGACGCCCAACACAACACACCTTAACCATCTGGTCTATCTGTGTTTCGTGTCATAAGTTACACCTTTAACTCATTTAAGGCACTTTATCCTTTTTCCCTTTCAGCCCTCTTGTAGCTTATAACTGCTTATTGGGTTTAGCTAGCTTATTGTTTTTAATTTTCACTTATTCAGTATTTCAAAATGTACTTTTCATGAATTTTTGGTATTTTTCCATTTTCATTTACTATTTTTAATAATTAGTTTTCTAAAAAAATGTTTTTAATTCGTAGAAAATAAAATAAACGTCGAAAAAATACCCGGCTTTTTTGTAAAATTATTTTTAGTCATGTAGAATGTAGGAAAATTAGTTTTTAACTCGTAGGACTTAAATTGCATATTTTTCACTTTCGAGGCTCGATGCGTTCCCGATTTTTCGCGTTTTTGCATTTTAGCACTCCTAGGACCTAATTTAGCTTTGTTTTATTGTTCCTAATTTAACTTTGAGTGTCTCGATTCTGACTTTGGCCATTTTCTTCGTATATTCGCGCCTTTTCGTCCAAATAAGTGTCATTCCAGCATTTTGCCTTCAAGAGACCTAAAAAGTGAAAAGGAACGATATTAAGCAATAACGGATACAAAAGTGATCAAATAAGGGCTTAAACGACCCCTCAAAATGGTACCTTTTAAAACCTTATCAATAGTCAAAGGGCTCGTGGATTGGGCTAAGCTAATTGGTTAAACGTTAGGGTATGTTAGCCGTTTGTATGCTCATATATCCCAAGCCCAATCCAAGTCCAACGAAGCCCATAGGAAAGCCTTTTAGGTTTTCATGTATTCCACCTATAAATACCCCTCAAATGGTCATTTGAGGGGTGTGCTTGAAAGTGTGTGTGTGTGTGTGTATTTTCTCTCTCAAGGAATATACAACTTATTGTGTTTATCTTTATCCTCTCAGATACACGGTTTTTTTATAAACATCAAGTCACCATCTCTCTTAATCTTTCGTTCTTTGTGTAAGCTTTGTTTATGTTTGTGTTTTGGGTTGAACGTTTTCTACTCGTTGTGTGGTAAACGTGGTGATACTCGTGTTTGTTAAGTGGGTTTGTGATAAGGTTGATAAAACTAAGGTCCTACAATTGCTGAAATGGAGCGCGACCAAGATTATCCCATAACTATTATTATGGAAGGGTTGACCTTAGCGCGCCATCGTATTGATAATGCAGAAGCGCAGCCAGACTATTTTCTGAAGCCCGATGTCTTGCAGCTTCAAGTGCCTGTTTTTGCTCGTCCCATGGACATTCTAAATCCTTTTGCTTTAGAGAAAGAAATGTCATTGAAGGAAGTGTTGGAAGCGCATGCCACTAGACTTGCTAAAAAGGAGGGTATTAAAGGTAAAGCAATTTTGTGCGGGATTGGTGCAGCTCATCTTCCAAGGTCTGACGGGGTGCCAGTGAGTGTTGCTACTGTGTCTCGCCAAGACTCGAACTTATTGAAGAGGCTAAGCGAGAGTGGAGAGGCTGCCGGCCGCGTGGGAACTTTATCACTGGAGCGGTCTAAGAGTATATTGATAGGATCTTATATTTATGAACATCCTTTGTAATAACTTAGTTATGAATAGAAATCTCCTTTTGTGAAATGTGTGTTGATATTATTGCAACTTGTACTTATCTGTTTGTCTTTGCATATAAGACATAGTCTACAGGTCAAAGTTGTACACAAGCGCGAATAATATAAGAAATCCATAGTCATGTATGAAGATCATAGTATTCATATGAGATAATTTCTAAGTGTGTGTATATATATATATATATATATTTATCATAATCGTGTATGTTATGATATACAGCGTACTGAAAATATCATATCGAGGAATCAAGTGTCTTGGTTCCTAAGTTGTTAAACGTGCACCATATGCGTTGTTGCGCACCCATCATGAGATGCGCACAAACTTATTCCAACTTCTTGAGAACAAGGTGTTTAACAAGGATACGTGATCCAGTGTTGATGGGTTTGCAACCCTCTTACTCAACGAGTCCTTTAGTAGGTTAACTCATCCTTTTACCATCGTGGGTTTTTTAAGTGCATGCACGCCATGTAGGCAAAAAGTAAAAAGTTGTTAAGACATACAGTATATGGAGATAACAAATTAAAATGTGTCGCAGAGTTAGCTAGAAACCGCGACGTTTTATTGATACTTGAAAGCTTTTATGAGAAATAAATAAGACAGTATACGAAGGAAAATAAAAAATAAATACATAGATGTTCATTAGGCACTTCAATAAAGCGTAGGGGCGTCTGTGCGCTGGGCCGTATCCATTCCTATAAGTAGCACCTCTTAAGGTTACAGATGTTCCATGTGCGTGGCAGTTCACGACCATCCAAGCCTCGTAGCTTGTACGCGCCTGTCCCTAATGCTTCAGTAACTTCATAGGGTCATCCCACTTTGGTCCAAGCTTACCTGTGTCTTCTGCGTGGCTCGCATCATTGGCGCGGTAAACGAAGTCACCTGGTCTGAATGAAACACTTCGCACTTTAGCACCATAGTATCCCTTCATTCTTGACTTTGATTTTGCTTCCCGTATAGCTGCGCGTTCGCGCCTTTCTTCTAGCAGGTCTAAGTCGATACGTCACTCATCGTCATTGGTTGCCACATTGATTTCAGCAGTGCGAATAGTTGGCATTCCAATTTTGGCTGGTATGACGGCTTCTGTCCCATAGACTAGAGAGAAGGGGGTGTCCCCTGTGCTGGTTTTGATTGAAGTGCGGTGCGCCCACAGAACATGCGATAGTTCTTCCACCCATCTTCCTTTGTGCTTATCCAAGCGTGCCTTAATTCCTTCACCCAGGCTTTGATTTGCACGTTCAACTAAGCCGTTGGTTTGTGGGTGTTTAACTGACGCGAAATGCTGTGTGATTTTTAGCTTCTCGCACCAGTCCTTGAAAGGGTTATCGCAAAATTGTTTCTCGTTGTCCGAGATGATTTCCCCAGGAAGACCGAAGCGGCATACAATATTTTCCCAGACAAAGCGTTTCACCTGGTTGCCAGTGATTGTCACCACTGCCTTTGCCTCGATCCAGTTGGTGAAGTAGTCTATGGCGTCTATGTCTATGGCGACCGTAAAGCGCGCGCCACAACGGATCTTGGTCCTGAATGCATGCTGCATGAACCTTCGTGGATTTCCCGCAGTACATAGTTTGCTTGTAGGGGACCAACACAGCGGAGCCATGGTTGCAAAAAAGAGCGTCGATATAGTATGTTGTCCCGAAGTTCAAATCGTTGTGCTGTGCGCCATATCCTTCGGGCTTCCTTCTGCTCTTGGGGTAATACTCCCTTGCTTATGAAGTCCGTTATTGGTGTTATCCACATAGGGCCTTCTTCCTCTATTACCGTGGATACTTCCATCTCTGAGATGGATTTGCTTTTCAATGTTTCCACCAACACCTGTTTTGATAGGTGTGCGAAGCTTGTGGATGCAATTTTGCTTAGTGCATCCGCCTTTCGGTTTTCCCCTCGAGGAACCTGTTTGATGGTAAACCTGTCAAAGCCTTGGATTAGTGCCTTGGTTTCTTCGAGGTACTGAATCATGTTTTCCTCCTTGGCCACGTACTCACCCAACATGTGGTTGGCTACTAGCCTAGAATCTACATTCGCTTCCAAGTTACGTACATTCATTCGAGCTGCAATGCGTAGTCCGGCTATTAGGGCTTCATACTCTGCCTCATTATTTGTTGCTGTGAATTCGAAACGCAATGCGTAAGTGAATTCCATTCCTTCCGGGTTTGTGAGGATGAGGCCTGCTCCTGACCCATCCACGCATGAGGATCCATCCGTAAACAAGATCCATGGATCTTGTAGTTCCTTCTTGTTTAGTGCGGGTGGATAATCGGTGTCTGGTTTTTCGATGATGAAATCTGCTAGTACCCGCCCTTTTACTGCGGTACGTGGTCTATAGGAGATGTTGTGCTCACCTAGCAATACACTCCACTTCTGCAATCGCCCTGATGCGTCAGGTTTGGAGATGATTTGCTTGATCGGTTGGTCTGTGATCACTGTTATCGGGTGCGCCTGGAAGTACCTGCGCAGCCGTTTGGCGGCGAATACTAATGCGAGGACCAACTTTTCCATTGCGCTATAGTTAATCTCTGTTTTCTTGAGCGCTTTGCTTACAAAGTACACTGGTGTTTGTACTGAGTTCCTATCCGTTAGTAATACTGCGCTGACGGCTCCATGAGTTGCGGATAAGTACATAATCAACTCTTCCCCTGGTCGGGGTCCTACAAGTGTAGGGAGTGTTGCCAGGTGTTGTTTAAGCTGTGCGAAGGCTTCTTCTGCCTCCGTAGTCCAACGAAAATCTCCCTTTTTTATACACTTCTTGAGTGTTTTGAAAAGAGGTAGTGATTTGTCTGCTGACTTGGATAGGAATCTATTTAGACCGGCCAGCTTTCCATTGAGAGATTGGACTTCCTTCAACGTGCGCGGTGAAGGAAGGTCGATGACAGCCTTAGTCTTTTCTGGACACGGCTTTATACCATCAGGTTCTATCAAGTATCCAAGGAACATGCCTTCTGTAGCGCCAAAAGTGCATTTTTTAGGATTTAGCTTCATGTTGATCTCTTTAAGTGTCCTGAAGGTTTCCTCAATGTCACGCACCAACTCCTCTTCAGTATGGCTTTTTATGACCAGGTCATCGATGTAAACTTATAGGTTGCGGCCAACCTGTTTTTCGAACGCATTATCTACTAACCGTTGATAGGTGGCGCCTGCATTCTTCAAGCCAAAGGGCATTTTTGTATAGCAGTAGACGCCTTGGCTTGTGTGAAAGGCCGTTTTTTCCTCGTCTTCCTTAGCCATCTGGATCTAATGGTATCCTTTGTATGCATCGAGAAAGCACTTTAGTTGATATCCACACAAAGATTCCACCTTCCAGTCTATCTCTGGCAGTGGGTAGCAGTCTTGTGGACATGCTTTGTTAAGATCAGTGAAGTCCACGCACATCTGCCAGCTACCATCACTCTTTTTTACCATAACTGGGTTAGAAAGCCAGTCATGGTAGCAGACTTCCCGCATGATTCCTGCCTCTACTAGCTTGTGTACCTCTATCAGGATTGCTTGCGCGCGCTCTGGAGCTTGGCCGCGCTTCTTCTGGCGGATCGGTGCGTATCCTTGTCGGATTTGCAGCTTGTTTTCTATGATTGAGCGTGGTACCCCAGTCATGTGCTTTGGTTCCCATGCAAAGATATCCAGGTTCTTTTGCAAGAGTGCACACACAGCTGCTTTACCGCTGTCTGACAGTGATCCGCCTATCGATACTTCCTGTTCAGGGTATTCGGGATGGATTGCGACCTTCAGGTTTGGAACTTTGGTCACGCACTGTTTTGTAATGGGTGTGGTTTCGCATGTAATCGCGTTACATTCTTTAGGTGGTGCGGCGGTGTTGTAGAGGGTAACAATTCCTCCTTCCACTGGGAATTTAAGCATCCCGTGCGCTGTAGATGGTACTGCGCACATGGCTGATATCCCTGGTCGTCCGATAATGCCATTGTATGGAGAGGGGGATTTGATCACCATAAAATTCATCCAGGCTGTTGTGTAGTGGTAGTTATTACCCACTCTGACTAGTAGTCGTAATTGCCCCATGGGCCATATCTTTTCGCCTGTGAAGCCAGTTAGCGCCGTTATGACCGGGCGCAATTGACTGCGTATCTCCGGGTGCAATCGTTTAAAACAGTGTTCATACATGATATCTGCGGACGCTCCACCATCAACATACATGCGGTGGATGTCGTGACCCCCTGCATTAATTTCGATGATGAGCGGCTCTACCTCTGCGTTATGCGTAGTTAAGGTAGGGAAAGTGATTGCACTTCAGTGGGAAAATTTATGGCTGACCTTCTGCCTGGTTGTTCGCTGCCATGACTGTATCATGTAAATGGTGCCAGCTTTATCTTTGGGTCCCTCCTTCTTATTCCCAGTCTTTTGTCTATCTTTCCCTTCTTTGATGTTTTTGACCAAATGGTCCAGTCTACCTTCCTTGACTAGTTTGTCGATGAGCTGGTGCAACTGGACACATTCATTAGTAGTGTGGCCCTTCTGTCCGTGATAGTCGCAATACCCACCTCCTATGCGTCGATCCTCTGGGGTGCGCATGGGTGGAGGTCTTGGGAAGTTTGCTCTTTCTGTTGCAAGTATCTCCTTTGGAGTCTTTGTCAGTGGGGTATACTTGTCATTGTCGTGCCCACTCCCCTGGTTGCGATAATTCCTGTTACGGTTACTACTTCGGTCAGTGGATTGTCTCCCAGGTTGTTCCTGTGACCGGTAGTTCGAGTAGTTTCTCTTGCTATCCGCCGCAGCGGCCTCTCCTTGGACGAAGGACCGTGTGCGTTTCATGACTTCATCAAAGGATTGGGGAATCTTGTCATTCAACCTTTTGATAAGTTCTGGGTTGCTGATCCCATTCATGAACCCTGGAATTTTGAGCACCTTAGGACACGCTTTAACTTGCATGCATTCATCCTTGAAGCTCTCCATAAAAGTGCTTGTGTGGATTCCCCTTGGCGCTGTTTGACCCTGGCGAGTTCAATGGGGTTTTTTGCACACTTTTTCCGTTGAGTAAAGTTTAGGCGGAAAGCCTTTCTCAATTCTTCAAAACCATTAATGCTTCTGCGTGGAAGCTTGTTGAACCAGTTCCGCGCATTTCCTACTAGTGTGGAGTTGAACATGTGGCACCATACAGGCTGTGGCCAGTTTTCAATTGTAGCGGCTGATTCAAAAATTTTTAGGTGATCATCAGGATCACCTGTTCCGTCATAGGTTTTCACGTTGGCAGGCATGCGCCTCCTTTTGTTCTCTGAGAAATCACTGATGCGTCGAGTGAACGCATCCACCTTTTGACGGCGCCACGGGAGAGATATATCTTCCTCATCTTGGTCATTATTTCTGGTTCTGGACTTCCAATGTCCTGTATCGCTATCCTCGTTGTCCGAGGAATTATCAGAGGATGAATTTTCCTTTCTTCGGCGCTTGCGCCGACTGTCCTCAGAATCTGGACTTGAAGGGCTTTCACTTGGGGAATATCGTCACCCAGTCTGTCATGAATTCTCTGGCCGCCAAGTCTGGCATGGACACTGGTGCGCTGTTCATCCTCCTCACTTCCTTCCAGATGCTGTGAGTTGGATGTCTCATCGTCATCAACTCTCCTCCCAATTCTGTTAAACATTAGGGGTCGGCGACTATCCCTCCCGCGTTTCTCCTTTTGACGGCGCGGTGGGGATGTCCCAAATTCCGGGCCGAAATCGAGCCGGGCATGCAGACTCCGACCTGAGCTCTTCTTTGCTTCCTTTTGCATGAGGGCAGCCAAGGTTTCGTAGTTTTGCGAAACGAACTCGTCTGGCGCTAGTTCTGACACAACCCCTTCTAGAGTAAGAGCATCAGTTTCCACCACTATACTCTTATTTTTATCGGGTGCATCAGGTGCTTTTGTGAAGTTTGTCTCCACCACCGTTTGGAATGGAGTGGCAAAAGGAGTGCGTAGTGGGTCTCCTGCGCTAGCGGTGGTTGTTGTGGCCTGGGTTGTCCCCGAGCGTGGTTCTACCAGAGGGAAGACCAAATCTTGGCCTGATCCCTGGTTTTTAGCAACACTGGTTGTCCCAGAAGTTTGTTTGGAAGCTGATCCGACATGCATCTTCTTTCCCGTGAGATCTGCTTGCGATCGCTGATTTCCATGCTTCGTCATTCTAGTTCTTTAGTTCTTAGCGTACGGTCCCACGGATGGCGCCACTCCAGTCTTTGAAGTAATAAGCATAAAGATTAATTCTGCTAAAGAAAAAACAGTGATCAAATGCTTTTGAAGTAATAAGCATAAAGATAAATAACAATGATCAAATGCTTTTGAATTAATAAGCATAAAGATTAATTCTGCTAAAGAAAAAACAGATTTTTGATTACCCCAAATAGCATATGAACGCACCTGTTGAATTTTATTAAACTCTTCTCTGTCATCATCTTCAAGTGAGATACCACTAAGAACATCATCCTTTATTGATGATGAATGTGTACACATCTTAGAAACTTGATTAAATAAAAAGGGTATATTCCAAATATGCAGACCTGAATATTAGTAGCATCGGATATTCCATATATGCAAACATAAATAGGAAAATTTTTCGTTAACATTCTTGCGAAGCAAAGAGTAGCCTCAGTGCCTATACTTTTATATAAAGCAATGAACTTTTGATTACTTTTGAATAATCAAGTGTCTCTACATGTCATTATACTTCTAAGAAGTAAATTTTCTCTTTTAGTAAAAGCAACTCCGCTATTGTCTTTTATAATCTATCCCTTGCTAATAACATATTCTTCTACCCAAAAAACAAAAAAGCAAAATATTCCAAATAAAGAATTTAAAATCCACGACGATGCGTATTCCCTCGTAACACATATTATGCATGTTATTGAACAAACTTATTTCATGGAATTGATTTCATAAAAAAAAATAACTATATGTATCAAATAATTAAAAATACTTTCTCCAATTTGAAGCACACAACTGGTAACATTAGAGTAATTTTTGAAAAAATTAAAAAGTTACAGCATAGTAAACATACATAGTTCTGAGTCATCATATCCATGTACATCAGCATACAACCACCTATTTCCAGTTTACGCTAAACTTATTGGTGAATGCCCCTGTAAAAAAGATCAATGCTTTATAGGAAATAAACATTGAACATGTAATCATTTTCTTTGATAATCAAAAAATGTAAAATTATATAAAAACAAATTTACCACTGGTTGATTTCGGTAGAGATTAACCCAAAAACACGCAAGTAACTACATAAAACTGATCAATTCGAAAAAACCCCGAATTCAAAAAACCCTAAAAATCAAATTCAAAAATTGGTTGATTCATATGGTGTAGAAAAAACGCACCATCATTAATGGATTGCCATGTTTATGTTGACGAACACATATCATAATAATCCGGCTTTTTTGTCCTTTTTTTTTGTTTTTCTGATTCATTGGGTGTATTTGTTAGGGATCATGATAAATTGATTTAGGTTAATTATTGGTTAATATGTTAGGGATCATTTTGATCATATGTTTTGTGTTAGGGTTTTAAGGATTGATAGTTTTTTTTTTGTTTTTCGGTTAGGGTTTCAGGGGAGTCGTTAAACAATAGGGAAGTGTGTGTGTTTTTTTGGGATGTTGGTATACATGGAATGATGTGTGGTAAAGGAGTTCCACCCAAAAACACCCCAAAATGATATAATGATTGATGTTTTTCTGGATTTAATACGTGTACTTATCTCGGGAGATTTTTTCTGCAATTCATTCTTTTATATAGGTGGTATATGTATATATCTATACTACATATAAAGTAAAAATGGTCAATGTTGAAATGTTAAAAAATGGTCAAACGTTTAGCACATTTGGAAAGTATTGAAGTTAAGCTATGCATTTGAAAAGTATTGAAGTGTTGAAATGCATGCTATTAATACACATCGAAAACCGGGTTTACCTGGGACGCTTCAAACCCGGCGGGTTGACCCGGTTTAATTTGTCCCGGTTTTTAGACCCAACCCATCGGGATGACCCGGTTTAAATTGACCCGTTTTTTGACCGGAATGGTTCAAACGGTTGAACCACCCGGGTCGAACCGGGTTTCAAAATATTATGTTTAATCCTAAAATCCTAAAAGTTTTATTATTTTTCGTTTATAACCCATAAACATTTTTTATCACTAAAACTATCTGCCGCTATAAAATCCCGTTGTTATGCACGGATACTCGTCTAGTATGTATATGTGTGTGTATATACATACATATACACACACACACACGTACACACACACACACACACACACACACATATATATATATATATATATATATATATATATATGTGTGTGTGTGTGTGTGTGTATATATATATATATATATATATATATATATATATATATATATATATATATATATATATATATGTATATATATATATATATATATATATATATATATATATAAAATCTGGATCGATTGAGAATGTTTTAATTTAAGAAGATTGAGAAGTGATAAGGATTTAAAAGGTACACATTTGAGGGGTCATTTAAGCCCTTAATCGACCACTTTTATATCCGTTACTGCTTAATTTCGTTCCTTTTCACTTTTTAGGTCTTTTGAAGGCAAATTGCTGGAATGACACTTATTTAGACGAAAAGGCGTGAATATGTGAAGAAAATGGCCAAAGTCAAGATCGAGACACTCAAGCTGCTGGAATTGAAGGTGACGGCGTCACAGTCAAAGGGGGACGCCGTCGCAACATGCTCCAAAATTGTGACGGCTCAGTAGCGAATTTGCTATTTTGTACCTGACGGCGTCAGGCTTTAAAGAGTAGGGCGTCACAACTCAGACGGCCTAGATTCAGATTCCGACGGCGTCAAAAGATGAAGCCGACTGCGTCACAACCACAAGGTGACGCCGTCACAAGGTTGACGTGGTCAAGACAAAACCCTAATGGCGGCGATCCGACGGCGTCACAATTAAAGAGTGACGCCGTCGTAGTTGTAACTCTATATATAGAATTCGAATGTTCAGACTTTTAGAGAGGTAGTTTTGTGGAGTAAAACCTAATAACGATTTTTGGCTGTCTTGGGCAGTATCTTAGGGTTCTCATACCCTATTTTACAACAAGATAAGTAATTTACTTCATTGATTCAATTATGTCTTCAATTGTATGTGTGTATGCTTGCATGTTCACCATGTCCGACTAATTTACTTGTGTGTTTGCTTAGATCTATGAAACCTAGGTATTGAATAATTATTGGTTGTCTCTTATCTTAATTGTAATTGGCCTAGGATTGCGATAGGCCATCGTTGTGTTTTTAATGCTTGAGTAATCTTTGTGAACATTAGTTTATAATCGCCTAGAGTTGTTGTAGGCTAAAATTCCAAAAATAACCTTAGAGTTAGTTTATGAATCCTAGAGATTTTGCAGGCAATAACCTTAAGGTAGTCTCAAAGAGCTAGGGAAGAAAGCATACCCTACGACCTTAGAAGACACAAGGCGTTAAGAATAAGGACGTGACAATTCAACCATCAATAGGAGATAACTAGAGAGTAATAACATCTAGGTAAACACATCTTTAATCATCATACGAGCACACATCAATTAGACATAGACTACCCCTTTTAATTAGAATAGATAATAGTAGAGTAATCGGTAGAAATACCACCCCCAAAATCCAATACCCCGAGATTCGTAATTTCAATTTTCTAAAAAAATATAAAAAAGATAAAAAATAATCATCCTCAACCCCAAACTTAGCGTAGTAATTTCTCACTAGCATTTCTATTCCCCTAAAGAACGATATCAATCCCGAGGCTTACCCTAATACTACACTACAACGATTAGGTTCACTGCCTAGGTGGTTGAAAAACTTGCTCGAAGAAAAGCAAGTTTCCTTTGACCCTGAACGCCCGTTGTACGCGTATCAAGTTTTTGGCGTCGCTGCCGGAGAATAGAATAGCTAGTTAGATTTCCACCTCGTTTAGGTTCCCTTGCTTGATTCCTATGAAGTAAGACTTTTTTTTCTCCTTTTTAGCTTCCTCGTAGTCTATCCCCCTTCTTCGTGACCTTTGTTAGTAACCCTATCACTTTTCGTCATGGAATGTGATAATCAACCACCACTCATCAACCCACCACCAAATGACCCACCAAGAGGCCGTACTCTTGGTGAATACTTAAGACCAAGCCACCTAGGCCATAGGAACACCATTGATCTTCCCGAACAAGCCCAAACTACAGCCCTTCGATCCGACACCATCCGGTTGGTGCAAAACGGATGTGCATTCCACGGACTTCGTTCCGAAGATCCTAATCAGCATCTTAAGGATTTCCTTAAAATCGTCGATTCCATCGACCTCGATGCTACTACTCAGGAGACCACGCGCTTGCGTCTCTTCCAATTCTCTCTACGGGACCAAGCTAGTAATTGGCTTGAGCGACTTCCCGCCGGCTCCATCTCAAGTTGGGATGATCTCACTTCTCGTTTCCTTGCCTAATTTTTCCCACCGGGGAGAACTACTAAGCTTAGACAAGACATCTTGACGTTCCAACAACTTCAAGGCGAGTCTCTCTACGAGGCATGGACCCGATTCAAGGACTTGCTCCATAAAGTCCCTCATCATGGCATTGATCTTTGGCTTCAAGTCCAAATCTTCTATGACCATACCAATTTCATCACAAGGCGATCCATTGATCGAGCCGCCGGTGGAAGGCTTAGAAACTCCAATGCAGAAGAATCATGGGATATTATAGAAGAGCTTGCCGATCAAAGCTATGGAAATTGGAGTGAATCCTATGTGTTAGGTCACTAGTTTTACAAACACAAGTAATATAGAAAGGAGATGAGGCGATTGAACAAGAACCAAACACACATACATGATAATAAGAGGCGGTTATGCGTAAGGCATATGTGAAAGGAAATAACTTGAACAACCAACCCTCAAATGAGGGTTTACAAGAGTATTTATAGGAGGGAAGCTAGGGCAACACTCCTAGTTCCCATCCTTTCTTATATGGGCTTGGGCCTAAGCTTATGGGCCTTCTTCATAAGCTAGACCTTAAACAAACATAAAGGCCATAATAAGCTACCTATTACATATGAAATATAAATACTTGAAATACAGTTTAGGAGTAATTCCAACAATCTCCCCCTCAAGTATATATGAATGTAAACGGTGAAGGCGTTGATGTAATAGTAGCTCTGACGTCTTCTGACATTCTTCTTTCTTGTGAGAGGAACTGCCTTGATTCGAACAATCTCCCCAGTGTAGAGAGATAGTTATCTTTGAACAGTTATGCTTTGACGTCATCTTAAACTTTGTTCTTTGATCATTGTTCGTTGTGGTGGAAGTGATAGTATGTTGTTGTCTGCATCAAGTCTGCCTCAGGTCTGCTTCGCTGCTCCAGTGTCTCCACGTCATTCTTCAACCTGCTCACATGCTCTTTGATGTTGGAAATCAATGCTGATGAAGTTCTTTAAGTCTTTGACTTTGTAGATTCTTTGATTTGATGAAGAATCATTCTGACTGTTGTGTTGCATTCGAATAGAACTTCCATTAGTGATGATGTTGGCGTGAGCATGAGAAGAATCAGCACGATCATTCCGCTCCGGAGCTTCCTTAAGAAGAAAACATTTCAAACGGTTAGTAATAAGCGGTTTCCGGCACTTACAAGTTTGAATTTCGAGAGTGTTAACAGCATAGTGTGAAAACACAACTCTGATTCTTACAAAGGCCGTTCCTGAACTGGAGTCCCACAAGTGAGATAACGCGATGTACCGAAGTACATCTACAGTTCAGATGAGTCGCTGAGGTACACCAAAGCATCACCTCACGACTGTAGACCGTTTGAGACACACTCCGCGTAATCCACGGGGAGTTACCGAAGTGACCTGCTGTCAGGGCTGTTTGATGTTGACCCTGGCAGGAGTTTCCATTCAATCACTGAGAATCACAGAAGTGAACCTCTCATAAATGTTCTCGACAGATTGCTAAGATCTGTGAAGGACTCGATATGAACCACTGAATCACTGAAGATCTTATTTGTTGATCAACAAGTGATGAAATGTCAAGTGTTCCTAAGAGATCTTTTGATGAATCTCGTGGCTCTAGACTCAATAGTGCGTTTTGGTTTTCCTGAGCGGAGACTAGGGAGAGGGTCTCCTTCTTCAATACCAGCGATCTCTAAAAGAAAGCCAATAGTTTACGTAGGGTTCCCTGTGAGAATGAAACAAGCTTCTGTTGAGAGAAACTTGAGTGGCTAAGAAGGTTTATTGCATGCGTCACTGGGTCCATGACGGCTTTTAATCTTCAATACCGGTGTCACTAAGTGACAATCAGTAGCATATGAATTGAACCCGGTGTCTGCCCTAAGTTGAATAATCTGGAGGTGATGAGTGTCTAAATACTCATCATTTTTGTACAATATAAACTGCAAAAACATCTGAAAACACTCAAAAATGCATCAAAATGATGAAAATATCACAAATCAGTGTTTTATGTGTTTTAAATGCAAAAAGATCAAAATCAGATGAAAAACATATCAAATTTGCAAAAATGGCAGTTTTAGTCTCCCAAGTTTCAAAAGTTGTCAAAAACAGTCCCTGGTAAATCAAAATAAAGAAAAATGTCATTTAAGGTCCATGGGATTCAAAAGTTGTTAAAACAAACCCTTCAAAGTTTAAAATTTGCAAAAGTACAACTTTTGTCCCTCAAGTTTGAAAAATGACATAAATGGTCCCTGGAAAATTGGAAAGTGTCAAGATTGGTCCTTGCATTATTGAAACTTGTCACTTTTAACCCTTGGATCAACTTTGATGAATTGGCAGCAATGGTCCCTTGATTTTCAGATTTTACACCTAAGGCCCCTCTAATATTATTACCCCTTTTCACCCTTTTTGGCCTGCCTATCCCTTTGGACCCCTGTCAAAAAGCATTTTGGACTCCCTTCTATTATTAACACCAGTCAACCTTGGTCAAACAAACAACAAACGCGCCAAAGTCTTCATCCCTTCACCTGCTACCCTGCTATATCTCCACACATCCATCCCCCCTCCTCACCATATCACTTTCCATGTCCCTCCACCTCACCTAAACTACAAAAACCATTAAATGCCCCCCCCCCCTCTTGGCACTCAACCTCTCCAGCTGTTAAACCAATTTTGGCGCCAAAATGATCAAACGGCCAATATTGACTCTAAATCATCCAAGGGTCTAAAAAGAAGGTGGGAATAGTTCAGAGCAAGTGGGGAAGCTGTATTGATGTATAAAAAGTGGAAGAGAAAGGCTAGAGGGACAGTAGTTAGTTTTAGTTATTTTCTTTAATGTCGTTTTTTTTAAGAGTTTTAGTTTTTTTGAGCACTTTTTATTGTATCTTTCATTTCAAGTGTTAAAATTCAGTCTTTATGTATTTTCAGTTTTCTGTAATTCTCACATTATATTCAGTTTTTACATTTTGATTAAATTCAGTTTGTAGTCAGTGATTAATCTAATTTCTGTTTTTAAGTTATCTCATTAGCTTATTGAGTATTCTAAGGCATACTTAAGCTCCTTTAATTTAAGTATTCAGTTTAAGTCTCTTGTAATCTAAAACACAAAGAAATTCAGAAAAATAAGAAAATTGAAAGAAAAAAAATCTATGTTCAATCTTCTCATAAGCCTGTATAAAGCTTTACCACTGTTACATTGGGTCCTGTTAAGCTTCTTTATAGCTTAGTTAGGATCTACACTTCTTTAACTTTCAATTCAGTCAAATACTAAATTCGGTCAACAAAAGTCAATGGGAGCAGGGTATGGTCAAATCCTTGACCTGGACTAAAGATGGTGTTTGATTGAGCTTATTTGAAGTGGTGTTTAACCATTTGTGCAGGCCTTAGTATCTGGACTATTGTAAGTCCTTTCATTTATTTTATGCCATTTGTTTGCTCAAGACTGCATGTCATAGTTCTCATAGAATTAGTGTTAATTGTTAGCTATAATCATTGTAACTAGGGTCAGTTGGTTAGTTACAGTTAGGATAGGGAGTGACTCACACTGGTTTAGTAATTTGTTAGTTAAAATTTGCACTTGAGTTGCTTAAGCAAGTGTTTGGAATAGGGACTGGATTTATGCTAGAGAGTAGTTAGCTGGCTAAGGTTTGTTGATACAGGTTCAATTAGGCTTAGTTCATTCATATATGAGCTAAATTTGTGTCTGATTAGACTCAAAGTCAATTTCTGTGTAAACCTCCTTTGGCAGCTAGATAAGATTAGAACAGTAGTGGCATTTGCTAGTTTTTACTCTAGAATCACATAAGATAGGATTGTGAGGTCTCATTTCATCTCAAAACATCATTAGTGACCTGTTCTTTAGAATCAAAGTTGGAAAAAGTCAATTTCCATTTCTTTCAAAAAGTCAAAAACATTGAAAAAGTCAGTTTTGGGCCATAATAGGAGGATTTTTCATTCACTCATTTCTGAGCCAATTTCAATGAAAATTGTAGGTTTAAAAAGCTCACCTGGTCTTGTTTCTTATTATCACTTTTATGGAATTTTGCCAATTTTTTAGAACTCTCAAACAGGCTTGTGAATGAAGGCTTAAGTGCCCTGTGCATGGCACTGTTAACTGCACAGGGGTTGAGCAGGTTTTGCAAGGTCTGCACAGGTCTCATTTGAGCTCACCTAGGTCTGATATTTGGTTTATAAGGTCTCACCCAGGTCTATTCTAGGTTCCATTTGTGGTTTTTAGTTTCCTGCTTATTCAATTGCTTATTTCTCAACCCAAAGTAGGCACCTAAATTCTGTTTTTAGCTTATATCTCATTCCATCAAATCTGTGTAATCAGCTTATCAGAGGTTATAAGCAGTTGTTATCTATTCCATTTATGTTCTTTTAGCTTATTTAAGTTCCTGTTTTGGTTTGGTGCTTATTGGTCTCCATTTGCTTATTGGAAGTGCTTATTTTTAAGCTCATTCCACTTCAGTTCCTAATTCCTCCACACATGCACCTGTTTTTCTATTTTTCCTAGCTTCCTAGTATTATTTTAGAGTTTTCCTGAAATTTTCAGATTTTTCCAAGCTTGTTTGCTATTTTTCTTGATTTAAATTAGTTTTTAAGCATTTTTAAATAGCATTTAATACAAATAATTAAGAAAAGTTTCAAAAAAATAATTTTTCATTTTTCTTAAGTTTAGATAAATATAAAAAGCCTAAAAAGTATTTTTCCATAATTTTCTTAGCTTAAATAGTATTTTCTAGCATTTTAATTAGTTTTAAATAGTTTTAAATTAATAATAAATATATAAAAAGTCTAAAAAATATATTTTCAGTTTTAAAATAAGTTTTATCATATTTTAGATTTTTCTAAGTTTTAATTTCATTTTTCTAGGTTAATTTTGTATTTTCTTATATTTTAGTGTATTTTAAATACTTAATAAATAGTTTTTAATTAATAATAATTAGATAAATAGTTTTAAAAATAATTTTCTTTTTCTAATAATTTTCTTATATAATTAGGATTGTAAAAATGTATTTTCTATATACATAGGTATTTTCCTTCTTTATTTTCACGTTTTATTTTGTACGTTACGTAGTTTTTAATTTAAACGTACGTTTTAGGTTTTAAACGTTCATCACTTTAAAAATAGTGATAGCGTTTATTAGGGGTGTTCAAAAAACCCGAGAAACCAACGAACCGAGCAGATCCGGTCAATCCGAAACCGCTAAAAACCGATAAACGAAGAAACTGAAACCGAGAAAACCCGAAACCGAAAATCCCGCTTATGTCGGTTCGGTTTCGGTTTTTACTTTTAGTTATCCGTGGTTACCCGAACCGAACCTCGTATAATATACATGTAAGTTTTAACAAACCATTCATAAAAATGTACAAGTATTAACTATATTATTGCAGTACTTTTATCATATAATGCATTTTTACTTATCTAATTTGATCATTTACTAACGTCCATGGATTACATATGATTAATGTGATCGTAATCTATAAACGTTAGATATGGTAATTTGAATGTTGCTATTGCGACACAACAACATTACTATTATTCTAATATCTTTAATGTTATTTAATTTTACTAAAATAACATATTACGTTCTAATTTATGTTATTGTTCGCCCGATTCGATTCGATTAATTTTTTTGAATGGTTAACCGTGACCCGAACCACGGGTAACCGCTCATTTCGGATACCCGCATGTCCGGTTACCCGCCTAGTACGGTTCGGTTTTGGATAGTAAAATGAACTACCCGCCCCGTGATGGATAGTTAAAATCTCTAACCGAACCGAGCCGAACCGCCCCGTGAACACCCCTAGCGTTTATTTAATATCTTTTATCTTGTTAATTATCTTAATTTGCATTTTAGTCGCTGTTATTTATTAACTTTTTCAGTAGTGTAATTATCCTATCCAAAACCTTTCTGATCACTATCATTAGTGATCATTCTATCGTCTGATCAAGTGTTTACACTCCATTGAGTCTCCGTGGGACATAACGACCCGGGAATTCACTATATTCTCTGATCTTCATTGTATTTGTGTTTTAAGCAGTTTTAAGCTTCTTACGGTCTGCCATTCACAAGTGGCAGGCTTGTGTGATTAGACTTGACGGTTTAGCACAGATCAAATTTTGGCGCCGCTGCCGGGGAGGCTTTAGCGTGTGTTTAGCCTTTTTCAGATCCATTGTTGCACATACCCACCATTTGTAAAAAGTTTTTGTAAAGTTATAAAGAAAATCAAAAAAGTTCATTAACACTTTTCCTGAAGTGTTATCAACACCAAAAATATTTTCATTCTTTGTTTTTGCAGCATGTTTTTCAAAAATCCAAAAATATTCCTCTTTACCCTCTTACCTTTTTGATTCTTCATTTCTTACCCTCTGTTAACCTTTGATTCTTTCTATGTCTTATCCTCACCCTCTTGGTTGTCAATGGTGTGGTGGTCCTTATAATGGTGGCAATTGCCCCAGTTGTAGCGTGGTGGAATCAGGAAATGGGTCTGTCTATAACCAGGATCCCTATTCCTACCATAACACGACTGATTTATTCCATCAGCTACCACACTGTGAGACTCAGCAGTTGTACTGTTGTGAGTACTGTGGTGGTTCACATTCCAGTTCTGATTGTCAATCAGGAAACACGCTTGTCTATGAGCAGGTTCCTGATAACAATTATGACTACAACACATACCACTCACAGCCACATCAGTTGTACTGTTGTGAGTATTGTGGAGGTCCTCACTCTAGCTCGAATTGTCAAACAAGGAATCCATTTCCTTGTAACAATTACGACTCTTCATATCATGACCAACCTCTACAGTACCAGCCTGACCCACTTCCTCAAAATCTTCTCCTTGATCTTTTGGATTTAGTGAAAGATTTGAAGGAATCTCAACATCCCCAAGATAATCCAAATGAAAAATCCATGGAAGTTTTGTTAGCCGAAGAGCGGGCTGCTAAATTAGATTCCCAAATTGCCTTTGAACAATCTATTAGGGAATCAATTGCAAAAGAAAAAGCGGCCAAATCTAGCTCTCGATTCCGTTTCATTCCTGATGACGATGATGATGAAGATTTCCTTGATATCCTACAATTTTATAACAGTTCATCAAGTTCATCAGTTGAGACTCCTTCCATGAAAAATCAGGGAGAAAAGACTATGATGGAATTACTAGCAGAAGAACAAATGGAAAGTATTAAACATATGTATGCTAGTCCGTCTAAACTCCCTCAGTCTGTTGTTGTCACACCCGAAGCTCCCACTCACTCTCTAAACATGGGGGATGAGCGTCTTGACACTGTTCCTGAAAAGGAATCGGACAAATTGATAAAGTCTAGTGTTGAGAACCTTGTCCCAATCCCGGGAGAGTCACAGGGAACTATTGACCATATGTGTGATATCCCTTTCCCTCTTGAGTGTCCAAATGATCAATTTGAGACTTTCTCCGATTTTAGCGATGATTGTAAATCTTATGGAGACATCGAGTATGTTGAGGCATCACTCCCACAGTCTGATCCTCTTCTTGAGGAGTTCACCGATGAACTCACTCACATCAGTCCACTTTCATCAGAAAGTGACGATGATCTCTTTGATTTCGAAGCCGATCTTGGAGAAACTAGAAGTCTCCTATACAATGATCATTCACTCGTTTCTTGTCCCATTCCCGACTCTTCCATCCCTTCTCTCATTCCTGATGAGGAAGATGACAAATTTTGGAAGGAGGTCGATGATTTTCTTAGTGATGAGTCGATTCCAACAGGAATTGACAATACTTACTTTGATTCGGAGGGAGACATCATTTTTCTTGAAAATCTATTGATTGAAGAACCGTTTCCAGCTCTCCCTCCCGGAAATTTTGTTACAAATCACCATAAAAGCTTCAAATTTAAGCTTAAAAATGTCAAAAATGGTGATTTGCTTCTTTCTAATGAGGAATGGACATGCATTGTGATGCACATATTTATTCCATTCTTCACAAATGGTGTGGTTGCTCTTTCCCTTTTCTCCTTCGGGAATGAGGACACTATTTTTGATCCCGGCATTTTCAATTATCATTTTTGAGCCGGTTCTATGTATATCTCGTCGGTGTAGAACTTTCGTGTGCTTCAAATGTTTATACAAACATCTTGAACGAAAGTCCGATGGAGATTGTTTCTTCCACTTTGTTTCCCCATGAACCAATTAATGCGGGGTCGAGTCAAGCTAGCGACTCGGAAATCAAAAACAGTAGCACACACTATATGGGTTTTCACCCATATTTCTGACTTCTTACCCCTTTCTACCACCTAAGTGTGGGGGTGATGCCCCATATGTTATATAGATATATATATATTCCAAAAAAAAAAAAAAAAAAATCTTTATAAATAATGGCCGTAGTATTTCCCTTTTACGTTCTTTGTTTCGGCATAACCGCCGGTACTTTGAATATTGAGGGCAATATTCATTTCTAAGTGTGGGGGGGAATTCTCACGAATTTCATATATTATCTACCCAATTCCCTCGTTTTTGGCCAAAAAAATTTTTTTTTTGGAGTAAGTGTTCTACACTTACTCAGCTTGGTTATCAGTCCGCCATGTCTAACCCACATAAGGATTGGCTAATCCAGGAGCAAACGGCTCTTGGTAAAGATATATCAAATCCGTTTATGGCTTGCAATTTGCCCAAAATTGTATGGTATTCAACTCACCATATCTTTAACTAGTGAAAAGTTGGCTAGCCCGCAAGGTTATGGCTTGTGGTAAAGGCAGTGGAAAATCCATAATTGGTAATCAGCTCACCAAAGATAATTCTGATAATTTATCTAAGAGTTGGCTAGTCCAGAAGGGTACGGCTTCTGGTAAAGACAAACCAAATCCGTTGAAAGCTGGTGGTTTGCTCAAAATCACATGGTTATCGGTGTACCATGGTTCTTACTTGAACTGAAACATTTGGCTACTCCAGAAGTGATGGCTTTTGGTAAAGAGTTTTTAAAATCCATTAAAGCTTCAAATCATTGCTAGGGACTAGCAATAGTTTAGTGTGGGGGATTGATGAGTGTCTAAATACTCATCATTTTTGTACAATATAAACTGCAAAAACATCTGAAAACACTCAAAAATGCATCAAAATGATGAAAATATCACAAATCAGTGTTTTATGTGTTTTAAATGCAAAAAGATCAAAATCAGATGAAAAACATATCAAATTTGCAAAAATGGCAGTTTTAGTCCCCCAAGTTTCAAAAGTTGTCAAAAACAGTCCCTGGTAAATCAAAATAAAGAAAAATGTCATTTAAGGTCCATGGGATTCAAAAGTTGTTAAAACAAACCCTTCAAAGTTTAAAATTTGCAAAAGTACAACTTTGGTCCCTCAAGTTTGAAAAATGACATAAATGGTCCCTGGAAAATTGGAAAGTGTCAAGATTGGTCCTTGCATTATTGAAACTTGTCACTTTTAACCCTTGGATCAACTTTGATGAATTGGCAGCAATGGTCCCTTGATTTTCAGATTTTACACCTAAGGCCCCTCTAGTATTATTACCCCTTTTCACCCTTTTTGGCCTGCCTATCCCTTTGGACCCCTGTCAAAAAGCATTTTGGACTCCCTTCTATTATTAACACCAGTCAACCTTGGTCAAACAAACAACAAACGCGCCAAAGTCTTCATCCCTTCACCTGCTACCCTGCTATATCTCCACACATCCATCCCCCCATCCTCACCATATCACTTTCCATGTCCCTCCACCTCACCTAAACTACAAAAACCATTAAATGCCCCCCCCCCCTCTTGGCACTCAACCTCTCCAGCTGTTAAACCAATTTTGGCGCCAAAATGATCAAACGGCCAATATTGACTCTAAATCATCCAAGGGTCTAAAAAGAAGGTGGGAATAGTTCAGAGCAAGTGGGGAAGCTGTATTGATGTATAAAAGTGGAAGAGAAAGGCTAGAGGGACAGTAGTTAGTTTTAGTTATTTTCTTTAATGTCGTTTTTTTTAAGAGTTTTAGTTTTTTTGAGCACTTTTTATTGTATCTTTCATTTCAAGTGTTAAAATTCAGTCTTTATGTATTTTCAGTTTTCTGTAATTCTCACATTATATTCAGTTTTTACATTTTGATTAAATTCAGTTTGTAGTCAGTGATTAATCTAATTTCTGTTTTTAAGTTATCTCATTAGCTTATTGAGTATTCTAAGGCATACTTAAGCTCCTTTAATTTAAGTATTCAGTTTAAGTCTCTTGTAATCTAAAACACAAAGAAATTCAGAAAAATAAGAAAATTGAAAGAAAAAAAATCTATGTTCAATCTTCTCATAAGCCTGTATAAAGCTTTACCACTGTTACATTGGGTCCTGTTAAGCTTCTTTATAGCTTAGTTAGGATCTACACTTCTTTACCTTTCAATTCAGTCAAATACTAAATTCGGTCAACAAAAGTCAATGGGAGCAGGGTATGGTCAAATCCTTGACCTGGACTAAAGATGGTGTTTGATTGAGCTTATTTGAAGTGGTGTTTAACCATTTGTGCAGGCCTTAGTATCTGGACTGTTGTAAGTCCTTTCATTTATTTTATGCCATTTGTTTGCTCAAGACTGCATGTCATAGTTCTCATAGAATTAGTGTTAATTGTTAGCTATAATCATTGTAACTAGGGTCAGTTGGTTAGTTACAGTTAGGATAGGGAGTGACTCACACTGGTTTAGTAATTTGTTAGTTAAAATTTGCACTTGAGTTGCTTAAGCAAGTGTTTGGAATAGGGACTGGATTTATGCTAGAGAGTAGTTAGCTGGCTAAGGTTTGTTGATACAGGTTCAATTAGGCTTAGTTCATTCATATATGAGCTAAATTTGTATCTGATTAGACTCAAAGTCAATTTCTGTGTAAACCTCCTTTGGCAGCTAGATAAGATTAGAACAGTAGTGGCATTTGCTAGTTTTTACTCTAGAATCACATAAGATAGGATTGTGAGGTCTCATTTCATCTCAAAACATCATTAGTGACCTGTTCTTTAGAATCAAAGTTGGAAAAAGTCAATTTCCATTTCTTTCAAAAAGTCAAAAACATTGAAAAAGTCAGTTTTGGGCCATAATAGGAGGATTTTTCATTCACTCATTTCTGAGCCAATTTCAATGAAAATTGTAGGTTTAAAAAGCTCACCTGGTCTTGTTTCTTATTATCACTTTTATGGAATTTTGTCAATTTTTTAGAACTCTCAAACAGGCTTGTGAATGAAGGCTTAAGTGCCCTGTGCATGGCACTGTTAACTGCACAGGGGTTGAGCAGGTTTTGCAAGGTCTGCACAGGTCTCATTTGAGCTCACCTAGGTCTGATATTTGGTTTATAAGGTCTCACCCAGGTCTAGTCTAGGTTCCATTTGTGGTTTTTAGTTTCCTGCTTATTCAATTGCTTATTTCTCAACCCAAAGTAGGCACCTAAATTCTGTTTTTAGCTTATATCTCATTCCATCAAATCTGTGTAATCAGCTTATCAGAGGTTATAAGCAGTTGTTATCTGTTCCATTTATGTTCTTTTAGCTTATTTAAGTTTCTGTTTTGGTTTGGTGCTTATTGGTCTCCATTTGCTTATTGGAAGTGCTTATTTTTAAGCTCATTCCACTTCAGTTCCTAATTCCTCCACACATGCACCTGTTTTTCTATTTTTCCTAGCTTCCTAGTATTATTTTAGACTTTTCCTGAAATTTTCAGATTTTTCCAAGCTTGTTTGCTATTTTTCTTGATTTAAATTAGTTTTTAAGCATTTTTAAATAGCATTTAATACAAATAATTAAGAAAAGTTCCAAAAAAATAATTTTTCATTTTTCTTAAGTTTAGATAAATATAAAAAGCCTAAAAAGTATTTTTCCATAATTTTCTTAGCTTAAATAGTATTTTCTAGCATTTTAATTAGTTTTAAATAGTTTTAAATTAATAATAAATATATAAAAAGTCTAAAAAATATATTTTCAGTTTTAAAATAAGTTTTATCATATTTTAGATTTTTCTAAGTTTTAATTTCATTTTTCTAGGTTAATTTTGTATTTTCTTATATTTTAGTGTATTTTAAATACTTAATAAATAGTTTTTAATTAATAATAATTAGATAAATAGTTTTAAAAATAATTTTCTTTTTCTAATAATTTTCTTATATAATTAGGATTGTAAAAATGTATTTTCTATATAAATAGGTATTTTCCTTCTTTATTTTCACGTTTTATTTTGTACGTTACGTAGTTTTTAATTTAAACGTACGTTTTAGGTTTTAAACGTTCATCACTTTAAAAATAGTGATAGCGTTTATTTAATATCTTTTATCTTGTTAATTTTCTTAATTTGCATTTAAGTCGCTGTTATTTATTAACTTTTTCAGTAGTGTAATTATCCTATCCAAAACCTTTCTGATCACTATCATTAGTGATCATTCTATCGTCTGATCAAGTGTTTACACACCATTGAGTCTCCGTGGGACATAACGACCCGGGAATTCACTATATTCTCTGATCTTCATTGTATTTGTGTTTTAAGCAGTTTTAAGCTTCTTACGGTCTGCCATTCACAAGTGGCAGGCTTGTGTGATTAGACTTGACGGTTTAGCACAGATCAGGAGGGCTGTTTCTTTTCACCCTTTACTTTACATTTCTTTTTGATTCTTCAACTCCTTCTTTCTCCGATTCTCATTTTCTCCTTTTTACAATCATTCCTAAGGACTTCTAACACTAACTAATGGTAGTGTCCTTGGGTAGATCCCTCCGGTTCTGGCGGATCATAGGACGGTTATTCCTAACCTTAGTCACCTTATAACTCCATGACTAACCTATGTTGCCATTGAAGACCACAGTTTATGAAAAATCTCTCAAATGGTTTGTAAATAAAAAACATGTTTGAACCACTGTGAGAGATAAGGTTTTGCATAAATACTCCCCCTCCACATGTGCTTAAGAGTTTTAATGGTTTAAATGCACAGTGAGGAAAGAGCGCGCACATTTTGAATTGATCCACTCGAGATAGACAATCCCCCGCGAGACACGGTTACGTTGCGTAGTTAAAGAGTTACATTGTCAGTTTTTAGGTGACAACTAGCTCTAATAACTACCTTGAACGTGTAGACAAACCTCGAAAGGTTGTCATACCCGTCAGAGTTCATGTCTACCAAGAGTGTCTCGAATGGTACTTTCTACTTGGACAAGTCCTTTGCGAGACACGTTTCCATTACTAGCGAACTAGCTTGAAATTATTACCCGTCCAAGACAAGTCTTTTCGAGTTACAAACAGTTTAGTACCGTCAATTCGTTGGTTAAGTCTGAGGTACACAGATTCATTTGCATTTTGCACAACATATTTCTTATCACACAATTTTCTCCCCCTCAAAAATGGCATAAAAATGTTATTTTTGAACGGTTGACAATAAATATGACCATTTCGAGTGTTGCGGGAAGATGACCACTATGAACAATTTGTGAACAAAGTTTTAAATCAAATACTCCCCCTCAACAAGTGATATAAACGGTTGAGGTTTTGAAAATCATACGGGGAAGTACTTGTGTTTTTGAGCAAAACCTTGAAAATTGAAAGGTTTGATAGGTTTTACTCAAAAAATAAGAAGCTTTCGCTCCTTTTATAAGGATTGTGGCACTGAGGCGTACCACAGGGTCCTTTCTTGACAATTACGGGTTGTACACTGTTATGTGTGCACAAGCCATTAACATATATCATCATACATCCAAAATTTTTAATGAAAGAACCAAATCAAGGAGTACCAGGAAGTGCAGTGATGTTCCCAGGAGTACGAACAGGGCGTTGATAGCCGGTGATGTTGATCCTGGGTCGACCACCAACAAAACTTTCCAACGTTCTGAACTGATCCCTTCTGAACAACCGTTCATCAATCATGGTGATGATCCTTCTCACATTCCTCCGATCCTGAGAATTCCATCGCTTAAGGTTCCCAATGTTTTCACGTATATCCTTCAGTCGATAAGCTAATCCGTCCCTAACCATCTTCAGAGTATGATCTCCAAATTTGTGAAGCTCATTACACGCCATCAGGAAATTGCGATGAAGTTCACTGCGATAAACGACACCAAACGGTTTGCTGATGAGCGTTAATTGTGATAGCTGGTTGATATCGGGAAGATCAAGCTGTGGTGGAGTGAAGTTGACATGTTTCTGATATGATTCAACGGCAAGCTGAAGATCTTCAACACGTTCTTTGATGACTATGCGTCTGATGAAGATGAGCAGTGACTTGATGAATTCACGTTGTACTTCAGTTGGAAATTGTCGCATGCGACCTTGAACTTTGGCAAGGTACATGTCTTCAATATCGTTGATGTTCAAATTCTCAAAGTCAGCTTCAGAGAATGCATAGTCCCTTTCGTCTTGTCTTTTGACCACAATCTTCTTGAGAAAAGTGTAGTCCCATTTAGACGATAGACCAACATGTTGGATGGCCACGATACTTTTAGTACTGAACACTGCATGTTGAGACTTCTGGACCAAGCAGCTTCTGTAGTAGATTCTTCGGCGTTCCGGCCAATGGTGAATCCCATACATTGCATCTTGGTCATACGCTACCACTTTGTCGGAGAACATGTGGGTAGCACGTTCCTCGATGGCTATACAATCAGAGTATATGGCAGCAGGGAATGGAAGTGTCAGAGATGTAGCGTATTTCCTTGAACCATCGCCACCGTGTTGAAGAAAATCTAAGTCATTGTTGAAGAAATGTCTGAAAGGAATCCTAGGCTGATCAGGTTGGCCAATGGTAGGTAAAGGTCGAGACCAGTCGGTGTAATATGGAGGATTGTCCTGTTTGGTGAAGTCGATGTTTGCTTCTGGGTTGAGCCAATCCATGTTATTAGACATGGCTCGAGCAATGTTTTCAAGGTGATATTCAACCTCGATTGCACTTTCCGAGCTGTCTTTCAAAAGTAGGAATGCTTCATTCTTGATGCGCTTCAATTCAGATTTCGTCATCTTCTTCACACGGAACCTTTCTTGCAAAATCTTTGCATGCTCCAAGGTACTACCGTCTACCAATTCTTGACCTTCTTCAGGGTAGGGAGTGTTGTTAACAAGTTTAGCAAACCATTCAAATTCTTCAGTTTTATCGTCATCTAGCCATGATATGACGTCAGTATGAAGCGTCTTCGTCTTCTTTTTCGAAGGCTTAGATGATGATGCTGGTTTCTGTCCTTGTTTGGGAGAGGTGGGTTGTTGTTGGGGCTCTAGGACCTCTTCATCGTCACCACTCGTATATTCAAAGTGATCACCGGTTTTTTGAGTCTGGGGTGGTAACTCGAAATCGTCCTGAGGTTTATCAGTAGAAGAGCGAGGAGGAGATCTTAGTTGAGAAGGAGTCCGTTGAGGTGGGGGTTGCTTAGACGAAGATTCACCAGATTGCTTCTGACGTTTAGATGTAGAGTCCTTGTCCTTATCATCGTCATCTCTTGGCCGTTTGGGTTGATCGGCTGACTCCTTGCATGATGATTTGAGTTGAAAAGCAAGTAGACCTTCGAAAAATTTAGCTTCATCCGAAGTAAACGTTCCAGATCGCTTTGACATTTGCATCACTAGTTTAGCGATTAACTCAGATTCAGAGAGATCAGCTTCTTTGGCCATTGTATGTTTAACCAATGCGACGATGTTAGGGGTGAGTTGTCTGGAAAATACTTCTCTAGTCACACCGGGGACAGTGTCGAGAAGAAATTTGTGGGTATGATCTCTTGCTGTCTTCTCCAGTTCCTTTTGGACTTTAGGAACGATATCTTGAAGGTACTTTTGAGTGTAACCTTCAATCATTTCATCCAGTTTCTCTTTACGATGACCTTTCATGAATTCCTGGATAAACTTCCTTTCTTCTTGCATCTTGTCATTCTCGTCATGTAGATATTGTATTTGTTGATTGAGAAAGTTAAGCTTTCTGTATAACATGTCTTTCATTCAGACTTGTTTGACAGCTTTCACAATTCTTTCATGTGTCTGAGAAATCCAAGAGCGAGGTGGTTTCTTCACAGATTTGGATGATGATCTGGTTGACTTCTTTGATGGTGGTGGTGATGAATGAGATGAAGAGTCTAATGATGAGGAGACATGAGGAGGCTCGGGGTCCTTAGGCGGTTCAGAAGTTTCCTTCTGTGAATGTGTGGGACTTCCCAGAAGCAACTTGTCATAATCATCATCTTTATCTTTCTCAGACTTCTCAGTTTCAGGGTTCTCAAACTCATATTCGATAGTATCCTCCACAAGCTTTTGTTGTTGCAGAAGAGTGGTGGCACCAGATCCCTTATCGGGTCGATTAACCGCATCAGTATCTGGAGAGGAGTGGGCAGCACCACTTGATCCTCCGGGGCCACCCATTTGATCTTTAGCAAATTCTTCAGCTTTTTGAAGGTGTCTGACGATTTTAAACTTCTTCCTGTATGATTTATCCAGTTGCTCTTCTTCTTCTTCAGAGCTCTCATCATAGGGTACAATTGCTGGAGTCTTCCCTTTTCCTTGGACAGCTGGAGGACTTGGAGGTTTTGCTACTGAGGCAGGTGCTTTGGTTGCAGTTACAGAGTAATGAACCTCTTTATCTGTATCAGTATCTTCAGAGCTCTCGTCCACAAGCTTTCTTTGCGGTTCAAGTGTGGGAATAGGTTCGGCTTCCTTTACGGGAACAATCCTTTTAGAAGGAGGATTCCTTTTAGGAACCTTCCTTTGACTCACAGTACTTGTTGCGCTTCCTGCACTTCCTCTTCTGGTTCTCCTTACAGGTGTTCCAGAAGATTTTTCGTCGAGATGACCAACTTTTCCTTGTCTAACTGCTTCCAGATACCTTTTGTATGTTTCGAGCTTTCTGACATCTTCAGTTAGAAGGAAATCTGGCAACACAGCACCTTGTTTCTTTGTAGACGATTCCTTGATTCTGACAGATAGAATAGGCTCCGTCAACATATCGTGATTTTCGGGGTCATTAAGCCTCTTGGGAATATCAGGATGAAGTCCAAGTGCTCTCTGGATCAACAGTTTAGTATATCTGATGTAGGGAATCTTTGAGCCAAGCTTGTTGAGAAATGACATCATGTCATCCCAAATCAGAGCTTCGATAGCGATGTGTTTCATGTTGACCAATGCCCAAAATATTTGCAGTTCCATGAGCTTAGGATGCTCATATCCACTGTCACGACCAGAAACAGACTTGGTGATGATCATGTAGAGAGTTCTCCATGGTTGAGGAATGCTCTTAAGCTCTACGTGAGAATGCTTGGTGATTACTCCTGTAGCCTCGTCATAACCGATATCGATTAAGAATTGGAGAGTGAGCTCTTCAGCAGGTGTGGCATATAGTTTGGTTGGTTCGACTTCAGGAATTAGGAGAACAACCTTTAAGTCTGCAGGTGTAATGGTGACTTGTTTGTGATTCAGAGTCACCGTCACAGCAGTCCGTCCTTTGACCCTTTCCATAGTGTTCCAGAACTGTTGGATATAGATCTCAGGAACAGTTGCAGAGTGAGTGGGCATATTCTGATACGGATGAGTCCTCAGAATATCAATAGCAATTAAACACGAAGACTCTGAGCAAGTGAGGGTGTCAAAGTCAACATGGAGATTATTCTTTCCTATCTTCATTGGATAGCCATAAGGATAGATATCAGCAATGGAGAGAACTTCTGATGCATCCACATTCATTTGTTCAGCCATGTCGTGATCTGAAATAACATTAGCCAAAAGAACCAACATATCGAAATACATAATGTTAGTCAACAGAAGGTCTTATTGTCTAGTTATTGAATGTACAGCGATAATGATTGTTACGAGTCCTAAGTCACTTGTTTGTCCAATAGTCTAATGACGTCGTGAAATGTTTCGTGAGTTAGTTAACTTTAAGTTTTAAAGTTTATGTTATCACTTATTGTTCACAACATATCAAACGATTAAGTTTATTAGTGACATTATTGGATTCGTGATGATATGATAAGTTTATTAACAAGTTTGTACACGTAACAATTCATAATGAAGGTCCATCCAGGCTTATGCGTAGCAATGACAAAGTTATGCGTAAGCAAGTGTTTTATACGCGTAGTTGTAAGCTTACGCGTAGGATCCTATCTTACGCGTAGAAAAAGTTACGCGTAGGAAAAGGGGACCTTACGCGTAGATCTTACGCGTAGGCGTATAAAAACCTTACGCGTAAGGTTTACTCGTAAGAGTAGACCTTATGCGTAGAGGCACTGTTTACGCATATCCTTCACAGGATACGCGTAGTCCCACTGTAGAACCTTACGCGTAGGCATAACTGACTACGCGTAGGGTAATCCTTATGCGTAGAAATGCAAATGACCTCTGTTCTGAATTTTAAGCGTAACAAATCCTGAAATAAGTTCATCAAATCATTAACATTATCACAGAATATCATTTTAACAACAATTTATGGCAAGAACACTTGTCAAACAGTTATGCGTAGAAATACATACGCGTAGGTCAAAACCCTAAGGGTTTAAGAATTACGCGTACGGTTTCTAACCATAGGATTTGCACCAATTCATTTCTGGTAGTACTGAGAAGTCTATAAAGTTGTTCTATCCAAGTATTAACATCAAATAAGCCTTGAATCAAAAATACCCAATTCACATGAACTAGAACCCTAATTTTCAATTTAAGAATCATAAGTGTTTCTGGGTAATTTCTGGGTTTACATATGTTTATTTGAACTTGAAAACAACCTTATACAACTATCTTTTTCATCAAAAACCTTCACATTTGAAAATACCCAATTCGACTCATAAACCCTAGTTTTCAAATTCACTTATTTCGAGTTTCTGGGTGGATTTTTATGATAGAAAAGGCATTAATGATGTTGTAGAAACATTTCGGCACTATCC
>BPTQ01000007.1:106243690-106277735 GCA_019973895.1 Chrysanthemum seticuspe | reverse complement strand
TCAGTCATACTAACTAATGTTTAAATAAAACTTTTGTAAATAAGCGTTCTAAAACTGATGTTTTATGACTCAAATATCAAGTGTCTTATGATGGTGTATCAATCTATGGGACCCAAGTGTCAACTGTCATATTAAGTTATGTTTTAATAATACGTTTTATGACTTATATATCAAGTGTCCTATTATGGTGTATTGTAATAAAACCATAATTAATATGCATCCTTTAAGGGTCCTATTAAGTTTTGTTATAATAAAACTTTTGCAAATAATCGTTTTAAAAAAATGATGTTATAAAACCATTGTACATAAGCGTCCTATAAAGGTTAACGTTATAATACCCACGTGTCAAAGGTCCTATTAAATTTTGCTATAATAAAACTTTTTGTGAATAAGCGTTTTAACTAACTCATGTCTTATGACTCAAAACTCAAGTGTCCTATTATGGTTTATTATAATACAACCATAATGAATAAACGTCTTATAAAGGTAATTTATTAGGATCCATATTTTAAGTGTCATATTAAGTTATATGATAATAGGACCCCAAATCATCGACCATCCTATTATATACCTTTTTAGGACATCGCCTAAGTAGCAAATATTTAAAAATGACCCTAAACGCTCATATGTCCTATTAAACAGTTTTTTAGGACTCCATTATCATACCGTCCCACACAAAGGGTCCTAAAAAGCCACTTTTGTTGTAGTGTGGAAAGGTTTGGAAATCACGCTTTCATCGACAACAATTATGAAGATCATTGAAGAACCCCCGAATTCCCATTGTTCATCTCAAGTAGGGGGATGTTATGTTATCATGTTTTGATTCAAAAAAAAAAAAAAAATCGATAAAAAAAAAAGTTGATTGAGTTTGATTTTGTAAAGTGTGATGTTATAAGTACTATAGTATGAGCTTTATTGTTTAGTATCGAGGAGGCCACCTCGGTCACATTTGAAGATTGGAGTTGGAGTTATACCAACTGAAGAAGAAAAGGTAGTGTGCCCATCACGACGTCCTCTAATGACACATCTACCTTGCATTTCATGATCCGGTCTCTAGACTTCTAAGCTTGAACTTTGGGCGGACGGTAAGTGGTGATGACTTAGTTATAGATATAGACTACCTGCTTGTTTTTCATTTTACGCCAATTATACATCTCATGTCTTATCCTACCCTTTAGTCATGAAGCATGATGCAGCGAGCAATCTTTGGTGTCTTGGACATGGATTTGGTCATGTATCATTGATTTTGTCCACTTCGCCGTGACATGTTAGTAATGACAAGTCACCCCTTAACCTTTGTCGTGTCTACCCATATTTCCTTCGAGAATCGTTTAGCCCTTAACTCCAGTGGTGGAGATTTGTGTAACCGCCAAGCTTATGATAGAATACATGCTATGACTGTGCAATTGAGTGATCACCCACCCCGAAATTGACACTTAGAATAGTTGAGAGATTTGAGTGTTTGTTCCCCTTTTTCGAGGTGTTCGGCTTTGTTTTATTCTAGCATAAGGGATTTGTAAACTCATATTTTCCAGGTTTTGGAAGATATCTTTTTAGGAATCTATCTAATAAGGTCTACTTGAGGGCAAGTAGAGTTCAAGTGGGGGGTATTTGATAACATCAAATAGTCCTGAATATTAAGTGTCAATTTCTCCCGTTAATGCTCGTTATTTATATCATTTATATGGATTTATGCTTGTTTTCGATTGTTTTACACTTTCAGGTAAATTGCAAGCATTAGAGCTAAAGAGACGCGGAAATGGAAACGTTACTAAGGATTTATCACAGTATGCTTATTTTGAAAAGGTTACGGCATAACTCGTCTCTCACATTACGCCGTAACTATTGCGTGACCCTAAAGTCCAACTCATCAAAAGGTTACGGCGTAACTCCTTCCAAAGATTACGACGTAACTTCATTAGGTCAAAAGAGGTTCCACGCCGCTGATACTTACGCCGTAACTACTACATCACTTACGACGTAACCATGTTTATTGAAGACTACGGCGTAACCACTTATAAGGTTATGCCGTAACTAGCAGATCTAGTGCATTTACGGAGAAATAGAAGGTTACGGCGTAACTCATCTTTTAGTTACGCCGTAACCCAGACCTGGCCTATAAATACCCCACAAATTCCAACATTTCTAATTATCCCATTCCACACACAACACTCTGAGAACGTGGGAAAAAGCTCAAGGAAGGTCTAGGGAAGCATACGAAGCTGTTTCCAAGGGAGAAGTCACACCATTACGATAAGCTTTAGCGTTTATTATTTCTTTTACTTTCAATTCATGTATTTCGTACCTTTGAATATTGAATTGATGTGCATGATTAATATGAGCGACTAAGCACCCTTTGGTGCTAGCCTAGTTATGATTCCTTAATTGTTTTGTTTGCGTTTACCTTTACTTCCGTACAATTATTTCTAAGTGTATGCATGCATAGTTCTTTGGTAGTCACCCCTGGTTCGGTAGTTTTGAATGGCAGTAGAGGCCAATTGCCTAGGAGATATGACCAACTGACCCTAGGTGAGCGTACTGAGACGGGAAGGGTAAGATATGACCAACTGACGACCCTTTCTACTTGTGCGATTTGACCAACTGATCACCTATCGTTTGGATGAACTTAAGAATTGGGGGGGTGTAGTGTCTAAGTTCCTAACGGCCGGGCACTCACTATTTAGAATCTAGCACGTAGCGGTACTTAATGACTCGGCTTAGGGGACCAGGAACAACATGACTTATGACGGTGCACCTGATTTCTCCTGTGGTGGCATCTTTGCTGATAGGTTATGACGAATTGACCAAATGCTGTCCTCTCGAATTTGAACCCACCTGAAGTAATTGGAAGTAGGTAGACGTAAACATTACTAGTTAGGAGGATTAACTAGGTTAGCACCACTATTCCTCTATTGATTTCCCTTCTACCATTTATTTGCTTTCATATTCTGCATTAGTAGTTTAATTAATTAAAACCCTATCAAACCATTTATATTCTATGACAATCAGACTTAGTAATTATCCGACATACATAGCTCTTGGGACGACCTCGGCTTTACCATTTACTACACTATACACGACCGGGTACACTGCCCGTTAGTGCATTAGGGTAGACCATAGGTATAGCGAGACACTATAAATATTAAGACCTGGTCAGTAAAACCTGCATCAATGGTCTAACCCGATGCCCTTAATAATAAAATCCTTTCTTTTGTGGCCCTTTGTTGTGTACGTGCCTCTCTTTATTTCTTTGGCTTCTTATCTTCTTTTGAGATAAGAAATAACGCGTATATCTAATTTTTTTGAGACTAAGTTTCTTCTGTCTCTCTCTCTTGGGATGATGTCTGCCTCTTCTCCTCTCCAATTGATGATGGTTAACCGCCTTTTATGGCTGTGTTTGACCATCTTTATTCCTTCTCCGGTGATGGGTGTTCTTCGCGAGCACTATTACTCCTCCAATTGAAACCTAGAGTTTCGGATGATTTGGGGGTTTTCTTTTTCGTGAGAGGTTTTATGATTGGAGTATTGCAAATGAATCGAGTGGGTCTCAATTGTTCCTTATGAGCTTGATTCCTTATAAGAACAGGTGTGTTTGTTCTAATTCGAATCTCTGTTTGTGCCCTAATTGATGACGCTCGTTTATTTTGATTGAATCAAATGAATAACGATTTTCTTTTTGTTTTCTGATCCTAATGGATTGGGTAAAGGGAAAAAATTATTTCGGATAAAAAGAAAAAAAAAATTGCGAATTGTTTTTGTTGTCGGGTTGAGTGTAATCACAATGTGATTATACCCCTGTTGCGACAGAAGTGTGAAAACACAAAAACATGACATCTTGGATTTTTTGTGTTCTTATCGATTTGCAGAAAATTCTTTGTCGAAACTGTTTTTGCCTTTTGATTTGATTTTGGGAATAAACGAGTAAAATGGTAAGTGATGATTTTGGTTAATAAACCAAACCGCTCTGATACCAATTGTTGGCCTCAATGATACGGATCTATGGTCTTAACGTAAAATCACAAGTATACTAAATAAAACAATAATTAAATGAAACGTAAATGTGTTTAGTATTAATCTATCATCATCTTGTTCTTACCGAAACTGTTACAATATATACAGAATGAAAAGATGTGATTGAACCATTGTGTCGGTTCATTGAAATGCGGCAGTTATTTCATAACTGCTACATAACTGTCTTTAACTGCTATGTTGACTTTTCGTTTGGTTGACTTTCATTGACCGGGTCATAATGGGTTGTGTTGGGTTGAGATGGGTCGATGGTGATTACCCAATAACAAGCTTTTCTAGACATCCATCAGGAGCATTAATATCTACTAAATTCGAATAGTCTTTAAGATCTAACCTCTCCAGATTTGGAGTCAGCCTAAGGTCAAGAGTCCTCAACTTTGAATTACCGAGGCTAAGGGAATTCAACTTTAGACATTGGAAGGGCATGTGAAGTAATATAAAGTTACAACATCCTCCAAGACATAATGTCTCGAGATCCGGAGTCAACCCGAGGTTAAGTGTCCTCAACTTTGAATTAAGGATATTGATGAATTTGAGCTTGGGACATTCACTGGGCATGTGAATTTCCGTCAAGTTACATCCTTCAAGACTTAATGTCTCAAGATCCAAAGTCAGCCCAAGGTCGAGGGTCATCAACTTAGAACCATTAAGCTTGAGGACTTTGAGTTTTGGACATCGGGGTATGTGAAGTTGTAGCAAATTAGAGCATCCTCCAAGACTCAACGTGTCAAGGTCCGGAGTCGGCCCAAGGCTAAGATTCGTCAAATTTGAAAAATCAAGGTTGAGATATTGGAGCTTCGGGCATCCATAAGGAATGTAAAGTTCTTTCAAATTTGTACAATGTTCAAGATTTAATATCTCGAGCTTCGGAGTCACCTCAAGGTTCAAAATTGTCAACTTTGAGTAACTGAGGTCAAGGAATCTCAGCTTATTAAGGACCTGTCATTAACAACAACAACAACAAAAAAAAAAAAAAAAAAAAACATATAATAAGAAACATGTGTAGATGTATATCATTATATACAATCATGAAAAACAGCCAATGAACCATTTACCTTCCTTTTTCCCCTTTCCCAAATTTGTACTACTGAGCTAAAAGACATGTCAAGTCCAACCAGATTGTCTGTTTGAAATGTTTCGTGTAAAGAAAAGAAAGGGTAAGATCTCCAGCTAAGATATTGTAAAGAATCTGGAAAGCACTGGTTAACTTTACTGTCATTCCAGTTAGCTCCAGAACACATGTAAAGAACTCTAAGTTTCGTCATGTTTCTGAAACCTCTCATAACAGTTTCAAGCTTAAGTTCTGATTGCGACAGTTTTATACATCTTATTGTTTCATTGACCTGAATGCCAAAAATCAGTAATCAAAACTATGTGATAACAAATGAAAACAAGTTAGTTTTCTCAAACCTACAATTAAATCTGATACTTACCAGATCATTATCCAATATATCTTCAATTTTTTCTTCAATCCACAATCGGCAATCTCTGTTAGGCTCATTGGGATGGAATCGACGCACAACATTTTTGCCCATTTCTTCAATTAGGTCATGCATGCCCAAAGATCCACTTTGAGATATTTTTATGAGACATTTCTGCTCAAGAACTCTTAAACCAATCCTACCATGAAACCCACAGCTTTCAAGCACTCGGATAGCTTTGTCTTTATGCTCACCTTTGAGAATGCATACCACATCTAGGAATATTTCCTTTTGATCACGCTCAAGAGCATCATAGCTCATTTCCAACTTTTTTTTGGGTATCCTGCTGCGGAATTTTTTTAGTCTTTATAATTCATCTTTCCACTCGAGCTCGCTTTTACCACGGAGAGATGAACCCAAAACTTTTATCGTTAGAGGAAGACCGACAGCATATCATACAACTTGTCCTGACATCTCATTCAACCCTTGATTTGGAATTTCTTTCCCAAATGCATATTTCCTAAAGAGACAAACAGCTTCCTCGTCCGTCAACAAATTGATGTTGCATATCAAGCACACTCCGTGCGATAAAAGCACCTTCTCATCTCTTGTTGTAATAATAATGCGACTTCCAGACTTAAAATAAATTAAGTCATCAACTAATGCCTCAAGCTGTTCACTATGATCTACATCATCTAGAACAACAAGAACCTTTTTACGACACATCATCTGTATCATCATCTTTTTCCCATCGGAAACACCACTAACGGAGATATTTCTATCATCAAAAACATCCCTTAGGATTTGTTCTTGTAGCGTCTTCAAACGTGACAAAGGAGTCTTTGAAACTTCCCTAACATTTTAACAAAGCTTTTTCCCTCAAAATGAGTGGATATTTGATCATAAACAGCTCTGGCTAAAGTTGTTTTCCCACCACCTCCCATCCCCTTGATTCCGATCATGCGAACATCATTAGTGCCAATATCTAAAGATGAAAGAACTTCTTTTTTCCGCATCGCTATGCCTACCAAATTTCCATCAATACTCAAACTAATGGAACATAGCTTTCTAAAAATATAGTCCACAATTATTTGGATCAATTAAGATTCATCCCTGTAAAATCAAAATAGATTTATTTTAATTTACTTGCATAAATCCACATAAACATTTTATGTTAGATCTTTAACATAAAAATAGATAAAAGAGAAATAAACTCAAGAAATATTCGAGAGATAAAATGGATTGAATAAAATACCTGCTAACAATCTTCTTCAACTCCCACCCTGCAAGATCGGATGCTTCTTTCAATGCTTCTCTCCATTTTCCAGCAGCCTTCTTGTTTTCGTGTATGGAAAACGCTTTTCCGACTAGGCCCTTTTGTTTTCTAACTTCAGTGGGTTCCACATCATAAAAGACGGGAAATGCAGTTTTCTGGCCAGTCTTCCGACACTCCATAATCTTTACTAGCTCATCTAAGCACCAAGATGATGATGCATAAGTCTTCGAGAAAACAATGATGAAAAATCTTGACTCTTGAATGGATCTTATGAGCTGGTCATTTATTTTTTCCCCTTGCTCAATTTTTTCATCATCTTTGTAAGTTTCAATGCCTTTTTGCTTAAGAGCTTGATAAAGATAGCCAACAAAGTTGTTACGGGTGTCTCTACCTCTAAAACTCAAGTAAACATCATACTTAAAGCTCTTTTGAATAGAGGGAGTTGAAGACGATGCCATCAAACGTATGCTTGTATAATCAAAGTGATAGTTTATATTTAGAGGACAATGATCCAAACGACGTTAATGTGAACACCGTGTGTTTGCTTACAATTACAAGATGGAGAAAAAAAAAGGATACGTATTTGATATAGAAGAAAAAGACCATAGTAGATTTTTCCTTGAAAAGTACAAAGGAATCAGGCGGATGACACTAGTCCCTTCTTGTTTATACCGAAATTATTGGTTTCTTCCTAAAGTTTAATTGTTTCATATGCATGCAGATTCCCCCAACTATTCAGATTTTATTTGCTTGTCAAATATATGCTCGTTTCATTTTGATAAGTCCATCCCCGGGCCTGTTGAAAACATGGACGACCCACATTTATGCCGGGTGTGGCACGGGCTACACCTGATTTTAGGTTATAAAATACAAAAAGATTTCAAAACTGTCGTTTGTTGGAATGTGCAACCCTCAAATTTTTTTTTAGCTAATTTCGTTTTTTACGGTGTAACGTTAGTTAGCTCAATATTTCTTTTGTGCAACACTCTTTTAAAAATTTTGGGTCCATCCCTGGTTGAAAATGTAAACAGGTTTGCTTACTTGACAGGTTAAAAAAAAAAAAAAAAAAAAAAACAACTAATCTGGAACAAAACGAAGAAACTAAGAATTTAATCACTAAAACTAGATCTCGAGTACCATGGAACGTTCAATATAGTTCCCAAAACCGTAAGCTCACAACAAAACACTATTAAAGATATCTACAACGAATTGATGTGCCAACCTCGATTTGATTTACAAACAATAACGTCTAAAATTACTATCAACAAAAATAATATTTCAATTACTCATCATCCTACTTATCCATTTAATACGAAATATACGTCGATCATTCATAAACTTAGAAGAGACTACACACAACATTCACCACAGAATGTCTAAAAACTCCAAAAGTGTAGCGCAATAAAATATCGTCGAGGGAGTTGGTTACTTTGGTTCTTTACTATGTTGAACCAACAAATTTACACTGTTTCTTAGTCTTTTTTGTTAGAAAATGTTTTGCTAAAATGATAATTTTCAAACTTTGGAAACTATTTAATAAATGTATTTGTTATATATATTTGCATTGGTTAGTAAATTTGCGTAGCTCCGCAACGAGCTAAATAATGTCCAAAATGAAGTTAATATGAATAAGATATCGTGTCTCAAAGTGAAGTGCTTGAAACACAAAATCTAGAAGATATAATGACTTAGAAATGCATCTAAATTGTCACTTCTTTTTCCTACTTAAAACACAAACCATTTAAATTTCAACCTTTCCATCTAGTGTGTGACATCTGCATCTTCTAACTCTTGCATCTCAATTTGATTCACTACTGCTAGATCCACCATCACCCCCATATCCTGATTTCCACCACAAAATCTATAAACAATTCTCAAAACATATCATTTCCATTATATATCCTAATAAAACACATCCTAACACTAATATCACCATTAATCACAAGTGAAGTACCAAGACCACCATCACTTCCGCCTTAACCACAGTCACATTCACCACCATAACCATTACACCATAAGAATAAGTTGTTATTCATAACATAATAATTAATATGGGTTAAACCCTAAGTTGGGGAGAAACGTTTATCTAGACGAGCTTAAGAAATCCTCCGTGACTATAAGTACGAATACTTGAGCCAAGAAATACCTGGATTATGACTGTTAAGTTTATCTAGTTCATGTCATTGATTCTTATAAAGTTACTCCACTTCTCAACAACATTCTAGCTGTCCGGGAATTTCCCTATGTGTTTACAGAAGAATTCCCAGGTAAACCACCTGACAGAGGAGTAGAATTTCGTATCGATTTTATCTCGAGAGTACCCCTATTGTTAAAACTCCTTACTCACTTGCTCTGTTTCAAGTGCAAGAATTAATGAGGTAGATACAAGAACTACTAGATAAACGCTTTACTTGCACCAGGAGTTTCCCCTTCAGGAACCTCAATTCTTCTTGTTAAGGACTATATGAAATTGTTGTTAGGCCACCTGGCTTAATGAATGCCCCAACAGCTTTTACGGACCTAATGAATCGGGTATGCAGTCCGATACTGGATAGGTTAGTCATTGTGTTTTTCGATCAGTTACAAATCATAAACTCACTACGCCAAGTTTTCAATATGTTGAAACAAGAAGAGCTTCATGTTAAGTTCTCAAATGTAAATTCTGGCCATGAAAACTTTAATTTCTTGTACATGTCATTAATACTGTAGGCATTAAGGTCGATCCAACGGAAATTCAATGCCATTATGAATTGGGGTCCCACATACATCAAATCACAAGAATTCTGTGGGTTAAATACATAACTTCGTAGTAAGCTCGCGAAGGTTCAAAATACAATCTAACAGGATTTAAGTACTCTAGTAATAAATAGTTTCTGACATGTCACTTGACAAGACTCTCAAGTCAAATCACTCTACACATCTAGAGGCCACCTGAATGAGCTACAATTTCATATCAGTGGCCGAGTGAGTAAGAGCCATAATAAATCATGTAGGGAAATGCTTTACCTGCTATCAAGTTATGTTAGAACATCGATGAATGCTTGGCAAGTTGCAGTCCCTAGAATTCCCGTGTGAAAGAGGTAAAAGATTGCCAGGGAATTTATCGCAAATTTTCCAGGATACTATATCAGTATGATATTTCAGGAATATATGTTAGTGGTTTGAACAACAATACAATCGTTTGTGTTGGGTCAATTATGTATCCAAATGGTCTTAATATAGGATTTGAACAGAAAATACCCTAAGTGTTGCATAACCCAAAACAACATTCAGGTCATTGAGTGAACAGTCACTTAGTGGTCACTTAGTGAGTCACCTTCAGGATGCTTAGGACGAGTTTAAGAAGAAAGACTCAACATTCAGTGAGGTGGGACTCGGTGAATGATACCTGAGCCAAAGGAAAAGGTGATAGGTTTAGGGAATGATGACAATAGCTCACTGAACCCCAAGTCTCCTCAACAATTAAAAGACAGAAGACTTAGATAAACATTTAAGTGACTGAAGAAAAAGCGGGACAATGTGTGATAAGTTTGAAATGTATAAGGTAGGGTCATTTTCATGCAAAGGTCAAACTTTTCCTGAATGGTTAAGGATCAGAACTGTGTCATCACTACTCCTTAGAAAACATTTTTGTCCTTTACTTAGAATAGCTATTTGTAACAAAGACAAAATATTGATGTATTTTGTCCACTTAGGTTAGTCCAGCTTTGTCTTTACTTAACGATAGTTATCCGTTCATGTGTATATAAAGAGTAGAAGTGAGGAACAAAAGGTTGACAAGTTTGTGCACTTAATGCTGAGACATTCACAAACACTTTTACTCCTCCAAATATAACTAAGTCCTTGAGCCTGAACTCAGTTGGTTAGCATAGTTGTACTCAAAGTTTAACTTTGAGTTTAGAGGAGATCTTACCATACTTGTCATTCAATCACAAGTGTTGTTCCGCAAACACTTTGGTATACATTATTTGATTTACTTCTAATAAGAATTTAAATGTTGAAAACCCTTTGTGTCATTTACGTTAAGTATTCTTTCTTATTAACTAAGTATTTCATTACATCACTTAAGCATGGAAAACTGATAGATTAACTTTATAGTTAAGCTAATTGGGTAAGGGAACAACAAGTGGTATCAGAGCGGTTTAATTATAAAACAAGTTTTATAAACCGTTCAAAATGAATTTAAAATCAAGATCCTACCATGGCTGATAGTCATGTACCACAACTGGTCGATAAAAAAAGAGGAAGCTATTCATCTACTGCTCCCTGACTTGAAGTTGGAAAATTTGCTAAGTGGAAAAAGTCCATGCTTTGCTACTTAACAGGAATGGAACCTTACTACATTAACTGTATTATTGAAGGTCCAATTGTCCCTAAGACTCTGAAGGTTTACACAAACCTGAAGCTCAATGGTCTATTGATGAGGAGGGTGGTCAATCAGGACCAATGCCTTAAAAACATCATTATATCATGTCTACCAGATGATGAAATGAAGCCAGTCATTAACTGTGATACAGCCAAACAAACATGGAATGACTTGGTTCACAGCTTTGAAGGTCCTTCAGATACCAAGGAAAACAGGTTCATGGATCTGAAACTTGACTATAATACTTTCAGAGCCAAAGACTCTGAAAGTCTCTCTCAGACCTACACCCGCTACAAAACCTTGCTCAATGAGCTGAACAATGATGGTGCTAAACTGTCTAAGCATGAGATAAATGTAGGGTTTTTCAACAGTCTTCCTGAGAAGTGGTTAAGCTTCTCTCGAGGACTTAGAATTACTAATCACATTCAGACCCTTAAACTTTTTGAAATATATGGGAGATTTTTCTATGAGGAAAATCTGATCTCTAGGAGATACCCTGATGTTAAGAAGTCTCAAGAGGCCAAAAAGTCCTTAATATCTACACTCATATCAACTTCCTTCTTTTCTAACAGTGTTGTTCAGGACTTTCAAGAAAATTCTGACGATATGATGAAGCTGATGAAACAACTAGTGAAAAATACCTAAATGATTTAAACATTGAATTTCAAGAAAGGGCACTTCTTGCTTACTCTAAATGTTTTATCAGAAGATACAAATCAAAATTTTCTAGTCCTAATGTTAGGTTCCCCAATTTATAACACAAGCATCAATATAAGAAATAGAGAAGAAGAGATCGGATGAACACTACCAAACACACACGTATGAATAAGATAGAAAGGTTATGCGTAGAGTGTATTGATAAAATGAACAACCAACCCTCAAGTGAGGGTTTACAAGCATTATTTATAGGAAGGAACTAGGGCAACATGAAAGTTCCCTTCCATTCCTTTATGGGCTTTGGCCAAGGCTCATGGGCTTTCTACATAAGTCTTGGCATGATTACTAACATAAAAGCCATATTAAGCTAACTATTACATATTAATTACTAACACTTGAAATCTAGTTTAGGAGTGATTCCAACAATCTCCCCCTAAGTGTTAGTGATTGATGATATAAACGTTGTAGGTGCTGATGTAATAGAAGCTTTGGCGTCTTCTGACATTCTTCTTTCTTGTGAGAAGAAGTGCCTTGATTCGAACAATCTCCCCAGTGTAGAGAAATTGTTTCCTTTGATAAGTTCTGCTTTGATGTCATCATTATCTTTGTTCTTTGATCTTCGTTCTTTGTGATGGTAGTGATAGTATGTTGTTGTTGTCTGCTCTTCGTTGCTCCAGTGTCTCCACGTCTTTCTCCAACATGCTCACACGCTCTTTAACGTTGGATTTCATTACTGATGTAGTTCTCTTAGTCTTTAAACTTTGTAGATTCTTTGACTTTGACGAAGAATCATTCTGACTTTGTGTTGCCTTTTGAGAGAACTTCAATTAGTGATGTTGTTGGTATGAGCATGTGAAGAATCTGCACGATCAATCCGCTCCAGAGCTTCCATAAGAAGAAAACATAAAAATGGTTAGTGATAAGCGGATTCCAGCACTTACAAGTTTGAACTTCAAGCGTGTTAACAGCATAGTGTGAAAACACAACTCTAATTCTCACAAAGGCTGTTCCTGAACTGGAGTCCCACAAGTGAGATAACGCGATGTACCGAAGTACACCTACAGTTCAGATGAGCCGTTGAGGTACACCGAAGCATCACCTCACGACTGTAGACCGTTTGAGACACACTAAGCATAATCCACGGGGAGTTACCGAAGTTACCTGCTGTCAGGGCTGTTTGATGTTGACCCTAGCAGGAGTTTCCATTCAATCACTGAGGATCACATATGTGAACCTCTCATAAATGTTCTCGATAGATTGCTAAGATCTGTGAAGGACACGATAATATATCACTTGTGTTCTTATTGTTGAACGACAAGCGATGAATTGTCAAGTGTACCTAAGAGATCTTTTGATGAATCTCGTGGCTCTAGATTCAATAGTGCGATTTGGTTTTCCTGAGCAGAGACTAGGGACAGGGTCTCCTTCTTCAATACCAGCAATATCTAAGAGAAAGCCGATAGTTTACGTAGGGTTTCCTGTGAGAATGAAACAAGCTTCTGTTGGGAGAAACTTGAGTGGCTAAGAAGGTTTAGTGCATGCGTCACTGGGTCCATGACGACTTTTATCTTCAATACCGGTGTCATCTAGTGACGACCAGTAGCATATGAATTGAACCCGGTGTCTGCCCTAAGTTGAATAATCTGGAGGGCTATTTCTTTTCACCCTTTTCTTTGCATTTCTTTTTAATTCTTCAACTCCTTTTTCTCCTATTCTCATATTCTCCTTTTTTATAATCATACCTAAGGACTTCTAAGTACTAACTATTTGTGATGTCCTTGGGTAGATCCTTCCGGCTCTGTCGGATCATAGGACGGTTATTCCTAACCTTAGTCACCTTATAACTCCATGACTAACCTATGTTGCCATAAAACCATTTTCTTGAAAATCTCTCAAAGTGTTTGTGAATGAAAAACATTTTGTACCACTGTGAGAGTTTTATCTTTTTGCAGAAATACTCCCCCTCCACACGTGCTTAAGTGTTTAGACAGAAATCTGCACGGTGAGAGTAGAGCGCGCACTTTTGAATTGATCGACTCAAGATAGACAATCCCCTACGAGACACGGTTACGTTGCATAGTTAAAGAGGTACATTGACAGCTTTTAGGTGACAACTAACTCTAGTAACTACCTTGAAGGTATGGACAAACCTCGAAAGGTTGTCAAACCCATCAAAGTTCATGTCTATCAAGAGCTTCTCGAATAGGTACAATCTACTCGGATAAGTCTAGGAAGGCATCTTTTCGATTTATGACAGTTCAGAGCTCGTCAATTCATGGGTTAAGTCTTATCACATGAAGATTTAATAGCAAATCAACATATTTCTTATCACATTAATTTCCCCCCCCCCCCTTAAAAATGGCATATAAATGTTATTTTTGATAACGTTTTGATATTAAATATGACCATTTCGAGTTTTGTGGGAAGATTTCCACGAAGAACATTTTGTTGAACAAAGATTTTAGCAAATACTCCCCCTCAACAAGTAATACTAACTTTTGAGGTTTTGAAAACGTAAGGGGAAGTACTTGTTTTTTTGAGCAAAACTTTGAAAAATTAAAGTTTTGATAAGTTTTACTCAAAAGTAAGAAGCTTTCGCTCCTTTTATAGGATTGTGGCACTGAAGCGTACCACAGGGTCCTTTCTTGACAAGTACGGGTTGTACACTGTTATGTGTGCACAAGCCATCGTCATTAAATAATCACACATCCAAATCAATATTGAAAATGAAACAGTTTAAGGGGTACTAGGAGATTCAGGTAGTCCAGCAATAACTCCAGGAATACGAACTGGGCGTTGATAGCCTGTGAGAGAAATCTTGGGACGACCACCTACGAAGCTCTCCAAAGTTCTGAACTGGTCCCTTATGTACTACCTTTCATCGATGCGAGTGATGATCCTCTTAACATCCCTTTTCTCCTTCGAATTCCATCTTTTCTTCGACCCAATGCCTTCATGTATCTCCTTTAACCGATAAGCTAACCCATCCCTGACTTTCTTCAGTGTATGATCCCCAAACTTATGAAGATCTCTACACGCCATCAAGCAGTTGCGATGTAGTTCACTACGGTAAACTACTCCAAATGGTTTGCTGATGAGAGTGTATTGAGGAAGATGATTGATGTCGGGGAGGTCTAGCTGAGGCTTGGTGAGGTTGACACGTGTCTGATACGATTCAACGGCAAGTTGCAAGTCTTCTACACGTTCCTGGATCACTATACTTCTGATGAAGATGAGCACGGACTTGATGTATTCACGTTGGATGTCAGTCGAGAATTGTCTCATTCTTCCCTGTACCTTGGCAAGATACAAATCTTCAATGTCGTTGAGAGACAAATTCTGAAAATCCACTTCACAGAAAACATAGTCCTCTTCGTCTTGTCTCTTGACCACGATTGTCTTGAGAAATGTGTAGTCCCATTTAGACGCGAGAGTTACATGCTTAACAGCAACGATCCCTTTATCACTAAACACTTCATGTGTAGACTTTTGAACCTGACAGCTTTTGTAGAAGATTCTTCGGCGTTCAGGCCAATGGTGAATCCCATACATCAAATCAATGTCATACTTCTCCACGTTGTTAGCAAACATGTGAGAAGCCTTTTCTTCGATAGCTATGCAATTGGAATATATGGCCGCCGGGAACGGAAGTGTTAGTGATGTAGCGTATTTCTTTGACAGATCGCTACCATGTAGAAGAAATTCTAGGTCTTTGTTGAAGAAGTAGCGAAATGGAATCTTTGGTTGATCTGGTTGGCCAATCGTTGGTAGAGGTCTGGTCCAGTCGGTGTAGTATGGAGCCTTGTCATTTCTGGTGAAGTCAATGTTTGCTTCAGGGTTGAGCCAATCAATGTTGTTAGACATGGCTCGTGCTATGTTTTCAAGATGATATTCAACTTCAATATCACTTTCCGAGCTGTCTTTGAGCAGTTGAAAAGCTTCATTCTTGATGCGTTTTAACTCTGACTTGGTCATCTTCTTCACCCGAAAATTTTCTTGAAGTAACTTAGCATGCTCCAATGTGTTTTAACTCTGACTTGATCATCAGTTAGGGCGGGAGTAGCATCAACAAGTGTAGAGAACCATTCATACTCGGTGTCATCTTCGTCTAGCCATGAGAAGACATCAGCCTTAGGCGTCTTCTTCTTCTTCTTTGACCTATATGAAGATGCTGGTTTCTTTGCTGAAGCGAGAGAGGTGGGTTGTTGTTGGGGCTCAGGGACATCTTCATCGTCACCACCAGTGTATTCAAAATGATCACCGGTTTTCTCTATATGAGGTGGTGACTCAAAGTCCAGAGGTTTGTCAGTAGAAGAGCTTGGTGGAGATCTTCTTGCGGTTGAAGTCCTTTGGGGTGGAGGTGGCATGGAGGATGATTCACCAGTTTTCTTCGGGCGTTTAGGCTCTTTATCTTTATCTTTATCCTTATCATCATCGTCTCTTGGACGCTTAGGCCTTTCAGTTTGCTCCCTGCATGAAGTCTTGAGTTGATATTCCAGTAGTGCCTCAAATAGTTTACTTTCATCAGAGGTGAAAGTAGCAGATCGTTGAGACATTTGTAGCACCATCTTGGAAATCAACTCTGCATCAGAGAGAACTGCAGGCTCCATTGGATTGATCGTCATTGTTACTGGAGTGGATTGCATTGTTTGCTTGACCAATTTCATGAGATTTGGATAGAGCTGTTTGGTAAACATCTCCCTTGTCACGCCCGGAACTGTGTCGAGTAAGAACTTATGAGTATAGCCCTTAATCATCTCGTTCAATTCCCCTTGAAGATCACGTTCCATAAACTTCTGGATATACTCCCTTTCACTTGACATCTTGACTATCTCGTCATGTAGAAGATTGATGTTGTCAGCGAGTTGATTTAACTTTTTGTTGGTCACGTCTTTCTTCCTGACCTGCTTGACAGCTTTGACAATCTTGGTTTTAGCCTGGGATATCCAAGAGTCTGTTGGTTTCTTCACTGACTTAGATGTGGATCTTGTTGTTCCTTTGGATGGTGGAGGTGAGGAGTGAGAAGATGAGGAGACGTGAGGTGGCTCCGGGTCCTTAGGTGGCTCAGAAGTTTCCTCCTTGGAGCGTGCGGGACTGTCTAGAAGAAAATTATCATAATCAAGATCTTCATCATTTCCAGACTTAGTGATATGTGTCTAAAAACACATATATTTTATATTGTTTAACCCCACAAAAACATCTGAAAACACTCAGAATTGCCACAAAATACTATAAATATCTTTGAAATGTGTTTTTATGTGTTACGAATGCAAAAGGATTGAAAACTGATGAAAAACAACAAAGTTTACAAAATTGGCAGTTTCAGTCCCTGAACTTTCACAAATTGTCAGAAATGGTCCCTGGATAAAATATTTTGAAGAAAAATCAACAATAGTCCCCCAGGAATCATGAAATGACAAATTTTACCCTTGAAGTTCAAGTTTGCAAAAATGGCAAGTTTAGTCCCTCAACTTTGAAAAATGACATAAATAGTCCTTGGAAATTTAAAAATGTGAAAATAATCAAGAGTAACCCTTGTACTATTAAAGATTGGCATAATTGGTCCTTTTGATAACTTTGGGAAAGTTACAATTTCAGCCCCTATACTTTGCAGAAATTACAAAAATGGTCCTTGTGTTATTAAGTCAAAATCCAAAACCAAACCGGACCCTTTGTGTATTATTAACCCCCAACCAATCCCAGTCCAAAATCCCACTTGAACCCCCAAATGAACCCTTCCCTTATTATTAATACCAGTCAAACACAGTTTGACCATCTCCACTGTTCACCTTCCCTCCCAAACGCCACCTGCTACCACAACATCACCTCCACCTGTTTTACCACTGTACCACCACCTTTCCACCTCACCTTAGCTACTCCATAGCTGGTTAACAACTCCCCTCCACCTCCACATACACCAAATTTCATTAAATGCAAGAAACCTGCTCAAGACTTTTTGGCGCCAAAAATCAGTTTGAACAGCTGAGATTAAATTAAAGGAATCCAAGGGTGCAGAATGATTTAGGGATGTCGACATGGAGTTTCCCAGCAATATTTAGTATATATAAAGCTTTGTAATAGATAAGAAAAGTAGTAGTTAATTTTTAGTGTAGTGTAGCTTGTCGTTTTTAGTGTAATTTAAATTTTCAGTGTATGTTTAAGCTTCCAAGTACTTTGTTATGTAATTTCAGTGTAATACAAACCTTTTTAAGTATTTAATTTCAATTTCCAAGTACGGATTTATATTATCCAATTTTCAAGTTCATGTATATGTGATTGTAAGTTGATAAGGAATCTTAAGCTTGTATAAGTTCTTATATAAGCTTTTATAAGCTCACTTTAGCTTGTTATTTACTCAGAAAATATCTACTCAGATTTTACTCTCAAAATTACCTCAGTCAACAAAAGTCAACTGTGGGATTGAATTAGTGATGCAGAGCTGGAAATGGGGTGGAATCAGTTAATTTGGGTTGATATAAGTAGGATAGTGGCTTATTGATCATGTGTTAGCAAGCCACAGTGGCTGGACCATTGTAAGTTCTAGTAATTTGTTCTTAAAATTCCTTTTCAATACTGTTCCATTCTAGAAATAAAGTAACTTGAATCTATTGGGTATCATTGTTGTTATTGCATTATAATGTTTTCCATATGGTAGCTAGATCATATTATATAGCTGTCATGGATTAGTTATTAGGCTGGGTTAAGTTTAGATTGCATTTCAGTTTGTAATAGAGTGTTTGGCAATAGTAGAAAAACTGTGCTAGAGGGTTAGATACTGGTTAGGTATTGATTCTGCATTCTCATATAGGCTAGTTATAGTCATTTGAGTAATTATATTGAATCTATTCTGTCTTAAAGTCAAAATCTGTTAAAACCATTCCTAGTGTTCAAATGAGTTAGTATTTAGCCAAACAATGGCTTTTACTAGGCTTAGATTTAGATAGGCTAGTTTATCTCAGTATCATTGTAGCTTATTTCATCAATCTTAGTTCATAAATTAGAATCAAAGTTCATTTTGGTCAAACTGTCACTCATGTGTTCAAAGTCAAAAGTTGGAAAATCTGATTTTCACCCAACTTGGTTGATTTTTCATGGCTTCAACTTTGGTTCAATTCAAGTAAAAGTTTGGGCTTAACAACTTCAGTTGGTCAAGAGCTTAAATTTGATTTTTGTGTAATTTTAGTAATTTTCTATAAGCTCCTAATTAGCTTGTCAAATGGGGCAAAAGTGCCCTGTGTACACACTCAGCATACACTGAGTGTGCACAGGCAACTTGCAGCCTTTGCACAGGATTCAAATAAGCTCATTAGGAGCTGAGAATTGGTCCATGTGTAGTCTGCTAGGTGATCTTTAGGTCCCAATTTCTGTTTTCCCATTTAGCTTATTAGAATAGCTTATTCATTAGCTTAAAGTAGTCCCCTTATAAACTGTTTTGCTTAATTAATCCCATAAGCTCAAATCTAGTTTAAGCTTATTTAGTGATCTAGAGTACTGTTAATTAGTTAAGTTAGACTTATTTTAGCATAATCCAGCTTATTTGATCATTTGGTTTATTCCTGTAGCTTATAGCTTATTTTAGTAGCTTATTTAGAACTGCTTATCACTACAGCTTCATATTCTTCCATATAAGCCATAGTTTTTATATTTTTAATAAAATTAGAATAATATTTTAGACTTTTACTGAATTTTTCATAATTTTTCATTACTGTTTGCTATTTTTCTTATTTTAAATCAGTTTTTAAGGCTTTTTAATAGCTTTTTAATACAAATAAATCAGAAAAGCTTCAGAAAAATAATTTTTCAATTTTAATAGCTTAAGATAAATATAAAAAGCAAAAAAATAATGTTTCCATAATTTTCTTAACTTAAATAGTATTTTCTAGCATTTTAATTAGTTCTAAATAGTTTTAAATTTATAATAAATACATAAAAAACATAAAAAATATCTTTTCAGTTTTAAAATTACTTTTATAATATTTTAGATTTTTATAAGTTATAATTTCATTTTTCTAGGTTAATTTTATATTTTCTTGTATTTTAGTGCATTTTAAATAATTAACAAATAGTTTTTAATTAATAATAATTAGATAAATAGTTTTAAAAATAATTTTCTTTTTCCAATAATTTTCTAGTATAATTAGGATTGTAAAAATGTATTTTTCATATCCGTAGGTATTTTCCTTCTTTATTTTCACGTTTTATTTCGTACGTTACGTAGTTTTTAATTTAAACGTAAGTTTTAGATTATAAACGTTAAAAGATTTTAAAAATAGTGATAGCGTTTATTTAATATAATCTAGCTTTTAATTTTCTTTAATTTGCATTTAAGCCCCTGTAATTTACAAACTTTTTCTTTAGGTATAAATATTCCAAATCTTCAAACCCCTTTCTCATTCAATATCACTCGATCACAGATTCGTCTTATTACAGTGTTCACACCTCGTTGGGACTTAACGACCTGGGGATACACTATACTCCTCTAGATCTTCATTGCATTTTGCTCTGAGCTGTTTGACTATTATGGTTGACCATTCACAAGTGGTTGACTAATAAAAGATTGACAGTTTGGAGCGAATCAAATTTTGGCGCCGCTGCCGGGGAGGTGTGTTGCGTACTACGAATTTGAAGCATCATTGTTATTGAATATACATCCATTGTATATTTACCATCCTTGTTCATATTTTCTTATTATTATTATATAAAAACAAAACAGTTCCCGAAAACATTTTAAAATCAGTTTTCAACAAACACAAAAAACCCAAAAAGATGTTCTTTCTTATTTTTACAACATGTTTTTCAAAAATCAAAAAATATCCATCTTTACCCTCTCACATCTTTGATTCTTCATCCCAACCCCTCTGTAACCCTTTGATTCTTTTCTATGTCTTATCCTCACCCTCTTGGTTGTCAATGGTGTGGTGGTCCTTATAATGGTGGCAATTGCCCCAGTTGTAGCATGGTGGAATCAGGAAACGGGTCTGTCTATAACCAGGATCCCTATTCCTACCATAACACAACTGATTTATTCCATCAGCTACCACACTGTGAGACTCAGCAGTTTTACTGTTGTGAGTACTGTGGTGGTTCACACTACAGTTCTGATTGTCAATCGGGAAACACGCTTGTCTATGAGCAGGTTCCTGACAACAATTATGACTACAACACATATAGCTCACAGCCACATCAGTTTTACTGTTGTGAGTATTGTGGAGGTCCACACTTTAGCTCTGATTGTCAAACAAGGAATCCATTTCCTTGTAACAATTACGACTCTTCGTATCATGACCAACCTCCACAGTACCAAATAAATCAGGCACCACCTCAGCCTGAGCCACTTCCTCAAAATCTTCTCCTTGATCTTTTGGATTTAGTGAAAGATTTGAAGGAACGTAAACATTCTCAAGATAATCCAAATGAGAAATCCATGGAAGAATTATTAGCCGAAGAGCGGGCTGCTAAATTAAATTCCCAAATTGCCTTTGAAAAATCTATTAGGGAATCAATTGCAATAGAAAAAGCAGCCAAATCTAGCTCTCGATTCCGTTTCATTCCTGATGACGATGATGATGAAGTTACCCTTGATATTCGTCAATTTTATAACGGTTCTTCAAGTTCATCAGTCGAAATTTCTTCCATGAAAAATCAGGGAGAAAAGACTATGATGGAATTACTAGCAGAAGAACAAATGGAAAGTATAAAACATATGTATGCTAGTCCTTCTCAACTCCCTCAGTCTGTTGTTATCACACCCGAGGTTCACACTCACTCTCTGAGCATGGGGGACGAGCATCTTGACACTGTTCCTGAAAAGGAATCGGACGAATTCATAAAGTCTAGTGTTGAGAACCTTGTCCGAATTCCAAGAGAATCACAGGGAATTCTTGATCATGTGTGTGATATCCCTCCTCCTCTTGTCTTCCAAAATGATCATATTGAGATGTTCTCTGATTCTGATGAGCACTATTCTTTATCTTGTGGAGACATAAGTTATGTGGGGGAATTACCTTCTGAGCTTGTCAGCTTAGGAGAAGAGAATGATGAAGAAATAATCCAAGACGAAGCTCTTCGTCTTACATTATTGAATGTTAATCTTCTCATTTCTAGAATCGAGGCTTTTAATGAAAAGCCTACTTCATATCCTATCCCCTTTGAGGATAGTGAACTTTTGTTCGATGATTCTATTCCGGAATTGTAAACGTTCAATTTTGATCATATGGGAGAGAAGATTAGTGGTATTACCACTTCTCATTCTCATAATTCTCTCCCCGATTATGAATCATTCACTTTTGAGGAGTTCCCCAGTGAACTCACTCATATCATATCTCTACCGGAGTATGATAACTTCTACTTTGATCTAGACACACCCGGGATATGTCTAGATCAAATGAGCTTAAATAATGAAATTCATGATCCAGAAATCATGAATTCTCCTTCTAATGATGATGAGTTAGTCATGATGTTTATCATGACTTTCTTTCTCTTCTTCACCTTTCCCGTGGCTTCTCCTGTTCTTCACTCCTTCGGGAATGAAGACATTATCTTTGACCCCGGCATTTTCATTTATCATTTTTGAGCCGGTTCTATGTATACCTCATCGGTGTGGAACTTTCACGTACTTCAATGTTATACAAACATCTTGAATGAAAGTCCGAAGGATTGTCTCTTCCACTTACTTCCCCATGAACAAATTAATTCGGGGTCGAGTCAAGCTAGCGACTCGGTAATCAAAAACAGTAGTTAAACATGGGTTTTCAACCGTGTGTCCCACCTAAGTGTGGGGGAGATGCCCCACATGTTGTATTTAGATCTAAAAAATGAATGAAAATTGTAAATATTAAAAAAAAAAAGAGAATAATTGTTGTGTTTCTACACTTGGCTAGTAATGTTATTTTTTACGTTCAAGGATTCGGCATAATAGCCGAGACTTTGAATATTAAGGACAATATTCATTTCTAAGTGTGTGGGGGGGGGAATTCTGGCGAATTTGATCATAAATGTACCCTTTTAGTCCCTTTTTCCCCCAAAATGGCCAAATTAAAAAAAAAATTTAGTGGAAGTACTATGTACTAAACACAACAAATGGTAATCAGTCCACCATGTCTAACCCACATAAGGATTGGCTAATCCAGGAGCAAACGACTCTTGGTAAAGATATCTCAAATCCGTTGACGGCTTGCAATTTGCCCAAAATTGTATGGTGTTCAGCTCAACATATCTTTAATTAGTGAAGAGTTGGCTAGCCCGCAAGTTTATGGCTTGTGGTAAATGCAGTTGGAAAGCCATAATTGGTAATCGGCTCACCAAAGATAATATTGATAATTTATCTAAGAGTTGGCTAGTCCAGAAGCAAACGGCTTCTGGTAAAGACAAATCAAAACCGTTGAAAGCTAGTGATTTGCTCAAAATCATTTGGTTATCATTGTACCAAGGTTCTTACTTGAACTGAAACAATTGGCTACTCCAGAAGTAATGGCTTTTGGTAAAGAGACTTAAATCCATTAAATTTTCATAAAAGATTGCTAGGGACTAGTAATAGTTTAGTGTGGGGGATTTGATATGTGTCTAAAAACACATATATTTTATATTGTTTAACCCCACAAAAACATCTGAAAACACTCAGAATTGCCACAAAATACTATAAATATCTTTGAAATGTGTTTTTATGTGTTACGAATGCAAAAGGATTGAAAACTGATGAAAAACAACAAAGTTTACAAAATTGGCAGTTTCAGTCCCTGAACTTTCACAGATTGTCAGAAATGGTCTCTGGATAAAATATTTTGAAGAAAAATCAACAATAGTCCCCCAGGAATCATGAAATGACAAATTTTACCCTTGAAGTTCAAGTTTGCAAAAATGGCAAGTTTAGTCCCTCAACTTTGAAAAATGACATAAATAGTCCTTGGAAATTTAAAAATGTGAAAATAATCAAGATTAACCCTTGTACTATTAAAGATTGGCATAATTGGTCCTTTTGATAACTTTGGGAAAGTTACAATTTCAGCCCCTATACTTTGCAGAAATTACAAAAATGGTCCTTGTGTTATTAAGTCCAAATCCAAAACCAAACCGGACCCTTTATGTATTATTAACCCCCAACCAATCCCAGTCCAAAATCCCACTTGAACCCCCAAATGAACCCTTCCCTTATTATTAATACCAGTCAAACACAGTTTGACCATCTCCACTGTTCACCTTCCCTCCCAAACGCCACCTGCTACCACAACATCACCTCCACCTGTTTTACCACTGTACCACCACCTTTCCACCTCACCTTAGCTACTCTACAGCTGGTTAACAACTCCCCTCCACCTCCACATACACCAAATTTCATTTAATGCAAGAAACCTGCTCAAGACTTTTTGGCGCCAAAAATCAGTTTGAACAGCTGAGATTAAATTAAAGCAATCCAAGGGTGCAGAATGATTTAGGGGTGTCGACATGGAGTTTCCCAGCAATATTTTGTATATGTAAAGCTTTGTAATAGATAAGAAAAGTAGTAGTTAATTTTTAGTGTAGTGTAGCTTGTCGTTTTTAGTGTAATTTAAATTTTCAGTGTATGTTTAAGCTTCCAAGTACTTTGTTATGTAATTTCAGTGTAATACAAACCTTTTTAAGTATTTAATTTCAATTTCCAAGTACGGATTTATATTATGCAATTTTCAAGTTCATGTATATGTGATTGTAAGTTGATAAGGAATCTTAAGCTTGTATAAGTTCTTATATAAGCTTTTATAAGCTCACTTTAGCTTGTTATTTACTCAGAAAATCTCTACTCAGATTTTACTCTCAAAATTACCTCAGTCAACAAAAGTCAACTGTGGGATTGAATTAGTGATGCAGAGCTGGAAATGGGGTGGAATCAGTTAATTTGGGTTGATATAAGTAGGATAGTGGCTTATTGATCATGTGTTAGCAAGCCACAGTGGCTGGACCATTGTAAGTTCTAGTAATTTGTTCTTAAAATTCCTTTTCACTACTGTTCCATTCTAGAAATAAAGTAACTTGAATCTATTGGGTATCATTGTTGTTATTGCATTATAATGTTTTCCATATGGTAGCTAGATCATATTATATAGCTGTCATGGATTAGTTATTAGGCTGGGTTAAGTTTAGATTGCATTTCAGTTTGTAATAGAGTGTTTGGCAATAGTAGAAAAACTGTGCTAGAGGGTTAGATACTGGTTAGGTATTGATTCTGCATTCTCATATAGGCTAGTTATAGTCATTTGAGTAATTATATTGAATCTATTCTGTCTTAAAGTCAAAATCTGTTAAAACCATTCCTAGTGTTCAAATGAGTTAGTATTTAGCCAAACAATGGCTTTTACTAGGCTTAGATTTAGATAGGCTAGTTTATCTCAGTATCATTGTAGCTTATTTCATCAATCTCAGTTCATAAATTAGAATCAAAGTTCATTTTGGTCAAACTGTCACTCATGTGTTCAAAGTCAAAAGTTGGAAAATCTGATTTTCACCCAACTTGGTTGATTTTTCATGGCTTCAACTTTGGTTCAATTCAAGTAAAAGTTTGGGCTTAACAACTTCAGTTGGTCAAGAGCTTAAATCTGATTTTTGTGTAATTTTAGTAATTTTCTATAAGCTCCTAATTAGCTTGTCAAATGGGGCAAAAGTGCCATGTGCACACACTCAGCATACACTGAGTGTGCACAGGCAACTTGCAGCCTTTGCACAGGATTCAAATAAGCTCATTAGGAGCTGAGAATTGGTCCATGTGTAGTCTGCTAGGTGATCTTTAGGTCCCAATTTCTGTTTTCCCATTTAGCTTATTAGAATAGCTTATTCATTAGCTTAAAGTAGTCCCCTTATAAACTGTTTTGCTTAATTAATCCCATAAGCTCAAATCTAGTTTAAGCTTATTTAGTGATCTAGAGTACTGTTAATTAGTTAAGTTAGACTTATTTTAGCATAATCCAGCTTATTTGATCATTTGGTTTATTCCTGTAGCTTATAGCTTATTTTAGTAGCTTATTTAGAACTGCTTATCACTACAGCTTCATATTCTTCCATATAAGCCATAGTTTTTATATTTTTAATAAAATTAGAATAATATTTTAGACTTTTACTGAATTTTTCATAATTTTTCATTACTGTTTGCTACTTTTCTTATTTTAAATCAGTTTTTAAGGCTTTTTAATAGCTTTTTAATACAAATAAATCAGAAAAGCTTCAGAAAAATAATTTTTCAATTTTAATAGCTTAAGATAAATATAAAAAGCAAAAAAATAATTTTTCCAGAATTTTCTTAACTTAAATAGTATTTTCTAGCATTTTAATTAGTTCTAAATAGTTTTAAATTTATAATAAATACATAAAAAACATAAAAAATATCTTTTCAGTTTTAAAATTAGTTTTATAATATTTTAGATTTTTAAAAGTTATAATTTCATTTTTCTAGGTTAATTTTATATTTTCTTGTATTTTAGTGCATTTTAAATAATTAACAAATAGTTTTTAATTAATAATAATTAGATAAATATTTTTAAAAATAATTTTCTTTTTCCAATAATTTTCTAGTATAATTAGGATTGTAAAAATGTATTTTTCATATCCGTAGGTATTTTCCTTCTTTATTTTCACGTTTTATTTCGTACGTTACGTAGTTTTTAATTTACACGTAAGTTTTAGATTATAAACGTTAAACGATTTTAAAAATAGCGATAGCGTTTAATTAATATAATCTAGCTTTTAATTTTCTTTAATTTGCATTTAAGCCCCTGTAATTTACAAACTTTTTCTTTAGGTATAAATATTCCAAATCTTCAAACCCCTTTCCCATTCAATATCACTCGATCACAGATTCGTCTTATTACAGTGTTCACACCTCGTTGGGACTTAACGACCTGGGGATACACTATACTCCTCTAGATCTTCATTGCATTTTGCTCTGAGCTGTTTGACTATTATGGTTGACCATTCACAAGTGGTTGACTAATAAAAGATTGACAGTTTGGAGCGAATCACTTAGCCGTTTCATCAGCCTTAGTATCATCACCAGGAGTTTTCTCAGTCTTTTCCAAGTCTGGTTCCTCAAATTCGTAGTTGATGGAATCCTCAATTTGCCTTTGTTTTTTTTCGTGGGTGGTGGTACCAGTTCCCTTATCGGGTTGATTAACCACATCGGAAACTGTTGTGGCTTGAGTTCCACCACTTGACCCTCCGGGGCCACGAGTTTGATCCAGTACGAATTCGTCGGCAAGGTATTTGAGTCTGAGGTTCTTCAACTTCTTTTGATAGTCTTTTTCTTCATCAAATGGTTCTTCTTCAGAACTTTCCTTAGCATGCTCAAGCACAGGAGTTTTCCCTTTTCCTTTATCAGCATTTGGACTTGGAGGTTTTGCTACTGTTTGAGTGTCATCGGTTGGAGTTTCAGAGTAGAAGACCTCTTTGTCTGATTTGGTATCCTCAGAGCTTTCATCCACTAGCTTTTGTTGCGGTTTAGGCTTGGGAATAGGGATGGCTTCCTTAGAGGGAACTTTCCTTTTGAGAGTATGTGACCTCTTAGGAAACTTTTTCTGACTCTCAGTGCTTGTAACACTCCCTGCACTGCCTCATCTGGTTTTCCTAGTAGATGTACCTGAGGACTTTTCATCAAGAAAGCCTACTTTGCCTTCATCAACTGCTACCAGATACCTTTTGTATGAGTAAAGTTGTTTGACTGCATCATTTAGAAGGTGATCTGGCAACACTGCACCTTGTTTCTTTGTTGTTGATTCCTTAAATCTGACTGTGAGTGTAGGCTCATACAACATGGAGTGATTGTTGGGGTCATTGAGTCTCAAGGGGATATCAGGATTATACCCTAGAGCTCTTTGGATCAACAATTTGGTATATCTAATATATGGGATCTTGGAGCCAAGCTTTTTTAGGAAAGACATCATGTCGTCCCATATCAGAGCTTCAACTTCAATATGTTTCATGTTGACCAAAGCCCAAAAGATTTGTAATTCCATGAGCTTGGGATGCTCATAACCACTATCACGTCCAAAAACGGATTTAGTGACAATAATGTAGAGGGTTCTCCATGGCTGAGGAATATTCTTAAGATCCACGGATGAATGCTTTGTGATTACTCCTCCAGCTTCGTCATAACCAATGTCGATAATTAATTGTAGAACGGCCTCTTCAGTTGGTGTGACATTGTATTCGGTTGGCTCAATGACAGGAATGAGAAGAATAGCTCTTAACTCTGCTGGTGTGATGGTGACTTGTTTGTGGTTGAGCGTCACCGTCACAGCATTTTGACCTTTGATCTTTTGCATTGTATGCCAGAATTGGTGAATGTAGATCTCCGGTACTGTAGCTAAGTTGGTGAGCATGTTCTGATAAGGGTGGTTCTTCATAATGTCCACAGCAATCAGACAAGAAGACTCTGAGCAGGTGAGACTATCAAAATCAACTCGAAGGTTATTCTTTCCGATCTTCATTGGATAACCATGAGGGAAGATATCTTCAACAGTGAGAACGTTTGGTGCTTCCACATTTTGCATTTGAGCATCTATGTCGTGATCTGAAAGATATTTAGCCAAAAGAACCCACATATCGAAAGACATTACATTAGTCAATAGTTGATTTTATTGTCTATTATTTGAATGTGATATGTCGATGATTGTTACGAGTCCAATGTCCCTTGTTTGTCCAATAGTCCAAAGACGTCGTGATAAGTTTCGTGAGTTGGTTAACTTTGAGTTTTAAAGTCCAAGTTTTTACTTATTTTTTTTTACAACTTATTAAACGTTTAAGCTTATAAGTGATATTTTGGTTTTGTGGCATTATGATTTATTTATTTACAAGTTTGCACGCGTAACAATTCATAATTTTGGTTAAAAACTAGGCTTAGGCGTAGATTTTGCAAGCTTATGCATAAATAGAAGAGGTTATACGCGTAAACGTAAGCTTATGCGTAGGTTCTTGACTTACGCATAAGAAATATTATGCGTAGGAAAAGAGTGCCTTATAGTAAAGCTTACGCGTAAGCGTATATGGAACCTTACGCACAAGGCTTACTTGTAAGAGTGAACGTTATGCGTAGAGGTTACTGTTTACGCATATCCTTCACAGGATACGCGTAGTCCCCATTGTAGAACCTTACGCGTAAAGGTTACGCGTAAGATTTCTCTTACACATAACATTCTACGCGTAAGGTGATCCTTATGCGTAGATGTTCAAGTAACCTTGATTCTGAATTTTCACGCGTAGAAATCCTGAAATAAGTTCATCATAGCACCAATATTAACACATACATTCAATTCTCTTCAATTCAAATCATGAATTCGCAACAAAGCAGTTATGCGTAGAAATAGGTTACGCGTAAACTTAAAACCCTAAAGTTCAATTTCTACGAGTGAGTGTTCTAGTCATAGGAATTACACCAAACTTTATCTTGGATGTCTAAGAAGCCTATTGAGTTGTTATATCCAAGTTTGAACACAAATGGACTTGTGAATCAAAAGTACTTAATTCTCAAGAACATAAGCCCTAAATTTCAGTTTTATAACAATTGATGTTTCTGGGTATGAACAAAGCCTAGATACAATCAATTAAACATGTAAACAACATCTTTCAAGCAACTAATTACCCAGAAACATTCACACATGAAAATACCCAATTCACGCATAAACCCTAGTTTTTAAAAATCATTCAATTCGTGTTTCTGGGTGAGTATTAATGATGAAAATGGATTCAAAGTGATTATACAAACGTTTTGACACTAAAACACTCACACTTGATTGTGTATTCATACGCTTATGCGTAGAACACAAAATCCTTTCTAGGTTAAAATTTAACCGTTGGTTTTCAAAACAATTCAAAACCTTTGTTTAAAACCATGTTAAAAACATAGAAACACTTACAAAATGATGATCAAATACACGGATTAGCTGGATGATTTTTATGCTTAGGATATGGTAGGTGTAAAATTAAATGTGAAGAGTTAATGTGGTTAGGTGGAACGTTTTGTTAAAATTACTTTGAACTTTTGACACAATTAGTCCCTCCACCTTTACCATTTACATCCATTGCCCATAACTTCCATTTTGGTTACAAAACGAATGATATTTGGAAAGAAACATGAAGACACTCCCCCTCGACTTAAGAAATAATGAAATTTTATAAATTTTAGTCCGAGGAGTGTCAGTAAACCAGAAATGTGACCACCATTCTTAAAGAAACAATCGGGATGAGGTAACATGCAGGTACAAGGTTTTATGAAACCGAAAAATATTTGCTTTCTCCCCCTCAACACTGGATCTAGAAAATACTGAATTTTGAAAGATTAAAGTGTTGACAAAAGATTTGTACTTGCAATGTTAAAAGAAATATAGATAGAAGAATATTTTTGTTGTTTTATCAGATTTTATATTTTTGTATTTTGTTTTTGAAAAAATATTTACAAAAGAGGTTTTGGTGTTTGACTGATTTTAAGAATATTTAAACAGTTCATCCAGCTCCTCTGGAGTCAAACACCGCATACCAATCCGGTGGACCAACTCATTAAACCTAGCAGGAGCTAAGGCTTTGGTGAGAAGATCTGCCAATTGGTATTCAGTACCCACAAAGTATAATTCAACAGTACCCTTTTCCACGTGCTCCTTGATGAAATGATATCGAAGATCGATGTGCTTTGATTTAGAATGTTGAACAGAGTTGCACGAGATTGCAATAGCACTTCGATTGTCGCAGTACATCGGGATTTTGTCAAATACGTAACCATTGTCTTTGAGTTGTGTTCGCATCCAAATGACTTGAGTACAACACGCCGACATGGCTACATATTTTGCTTCTGTTGAGGACAGCGACGTACAATCCTGCTTCTTCGATTGCCATGACACCAGTTTATCACCAAGAAATTGTAATGCTCCTGAAGTACTTTTTCGTGAGTCTAAGCATCCTGCGTGATCAGCGTCTGAAAAAGCTATTAGTTCAAAACCAGAATCCTTCGGATACCAGATCCCCAAGTTAATGGTTCCCTTGATGTATCGTAGGATTCTTTTAGCCTCAGAGAGGTGGGTTTCGGTTGGTCTTGACTGATAACAGGAGCAAAGATATACGGCAAACACAATATCAGGCCTGCTAGCTATTAGATACATGAGAGACCCAATGATACTTCGGTATTTGGTAGGGTCCACCAATTTCCCATGTAAATCAGCGTCTAGCTTCTTGGTATGAGCCATTGGTGTGGCATAGGTGTCACAGTTTTGCATTCCAAATTTGTTAAGTAGTTCAAGGGCATATTTGGACTGACTCAAAAAAAATACCATGGGGTGATTGATGAACTTGCATTCCTAGAAAGAATGTGAGTTCACACATCATTGACATTTCAAAATGTTGTCATTAGTTTTGCAAAAGCATTTGAGTATTTTAAATGTGTTGACCCAAAAATGATGTCATCCACATAGATTTGAACGATTAAGATGTGAGCCCCGTGATATTGTATGAAAAGTGTAGGATCGACCTAACCTTTGGTGAATTTATTGGCAATGAGGAAGGATGATAACTTATCGTACCACGCCCTTGGAGCTTGTTTGAGTCCGTACAGAGCTTTGTTCAGTTTGTAGACGTGGTTCGGGAACTCTGGATCAATGAATCCTTCTGGCTGGCTGACATAGACTGTTTCTTTCAGTTGACCATTCAGAAAAGCAGTTTTGACGTCCATCTGAAAGACCGTTATATTCATATGAGCCGCGAATGCCAGAAATATCCGAACAGCCTCAAGACGAGCAACCGGAGCGAATGATTCTTCAAAGTCAATACCCTCTTCCTGTCTATAACCCTTAGCCACCAGACGTGACTTATTTCTGATTACGTTCCCTTCAGCATACAATTTGTTTTTCCAAATCCATTTGAGACCAATGACGTAGACCCTTGTTGGTCTTTCAATCAGTTCCCATACTTCAAGACGTTTAAACTGATTGAGTTCTTCCTGCATGGATTCAATCCAGTTGTCTTTGGTCATTGCGTCTTTAATGTTTTTAGGTTCAGATTGGCAGACAGTGAGTGCATAAATGCAATGTTCACCATTTGTGTGAAGACGTTTTCTAGTTACGACTGGTTGATTCGGGTTACCAATAATATTCTCAAGAGGATGGTCTTTTGTCGAACGATGTGTAGAGGGTTGATGTTGGTATACATTGTGCAGATTTGGAGGATTTAAATGGGTTGTAGATGATTCTGGAACATCAGGTGCAACAGTTTCATTAGCAAACGGGGGGAACGCATTTGGATCAAAATCGGCAGGTGGGGGTACTTCATTGTTTAGAACATCATTAGCTGGTTCAGCGTCGTTGGAAGCAGTTTGTTCAACTGTTGTTGTAGAGTCAACTGGTGGTGCTTCTTCAACAGTAGTTGTTGTAACAGGTGTATCAGGTATTGGAATATGATCAGGTTGAGCAGCGGAAACAGCGGATACACCTGGAGCACGTTCATCAATATCATCACTAAACAGAGGAGCAAATAGCTTTTCCATTTGTTGACGAGTAAGCTGGGGGCTTGATTCAGCTGATGATGGGGTTTGGGGGAAGTTTAAACGGTTGTGACCGGGTTCCAAGTTGTTATGCTCAGAAGCCATTTCAGTAAGTTCATCGAAATTTGCATGAATCGTTTCCATAACCTGCTTTGTACGACGATTCCAGATCTGGAAACCCTTAGAATTTTCACAATATCCTATAAAGACTCCAATGTCAGCTTTGGCTTTGAGCTTACCAAAGTCATCACGATCATTATTCGGATAACAAAGGGATCCAAATACATGAAAGTGTTTGAGGTTCGGTTTATGGTTGTGGATGAGCTCATAAGGTGATTTGTTGTGGCGCTTGGTAATCATTGATCGATTCTGAGTGTAGCATGCAGTTGACACGACTTCAGCCCATAAGTAATCCGTAAGTTTAGCATTAAGTAACATCGTTCTTGCAGCTTCCACTAACGTGCGGTTTCGTCTTTCAACAACTCCGTTTAGTTCTGGTGTACGTGCAATAGATGTTTGATGCTCAATTCCCACTTTCTCATAAAATTCCCGAAGAGTTTGATTCACAAATTCAGTTCCTTTGTCTGTTCTGATTTGTCGGACTGTGTTCCGGAGCTGAACTTGTATTTTCGTGAGAAAGGTGATGATCATCTGTGGAGCTTGATCTTTGCTTCGAAGAAAGTAGACCCAAGTCCATATTGAGTAGTCATCTACAATTACCAGGATGTAGCGTTTGCCATTAATCGTTTGCACACGCATCGGGCCACACAAATAAATGTGAAAAAGATGAAGCACATGCTGAGATCTGTGTTCCACCTTTGAAGGAAAATGAGCACGAGTGCTTTTCCCTTGTTCACAAGCTGAGCAAAGGTGATCTTTAGAATATCGGAATCTCGAGAGACCTTCAACAAGTTTTTATCGAGCAAGGTTGGTTATGGTTTGAAAGTTTAAATGTGAGAGACGACGGTGCCATAGCTAAGATTTTGTTGATGTTGCCTTTTAAAGTAGACAAATGGGAGATGAAGCAATGATGTGCTTCATCGTGGTTTTAAATTTGTAAACATGAATTACTGGTTAACTAGGAACACATTTGGGCAAGTATACCCTAGTCAAGTTGTAGTATAGTATATGGTAAATCAAGGTCGTCCCAAGAGACTTGGTTGCACTACAAGTGTCGTTTGTTTGTTTAAGCAAGTAACAAGTTGATGGTTATGATTGTCACATATCAAACCAACAAGAAAAGCAATATAAGAACAAGCACGTATCAAGGTCGTGGTTATGATTGTCACGGATCAATTGAACAATGAACGAATTTGTTTGTTTGCTGTGAACATCACGTTGGTTCAGAGAACCCTGCTGGAACTAAATGGTATATGATATGATGTTGAACTGATCCCATATGAACGGGTTTACACAAGGATCAATTGGTCATTAAGTACAAATGTTTAAATTTTGGTGCTACTTCGTGTAGTAACGAAGTAGAGGGTAAACAGATGAAATTTTCCGTTGTAGTTGTTTTAGAATCGATACCGTGGCAGCAGAGAGTGTAAATTTGAAAGTTTGGTATTGGTTGGAACGAGCTATTTTTGAACAACTTCCAGAGAGCTCTAAGGCTATAAGATTTCTAGTGGAAACGAGTCGAACACTTGTTCCCTTTTCGTGAGCACGAGTAAAAGGAAGTTTCCACCTTGTGTCTAGAGTCGTACACGAAGTAGAAAAAGTGTAAATAAACACACCGGGCTACGCACACGTTTGCTAATTACCGTTTGCGATGTAGGACCATTAACATCTACTGATGAGTTATACCTGAACCC
>BPTQ01000007.1:106191666-106239364 GCA_019973895.1 Chrysanthemum seticuspe | reverse complement strand
ACTGTTAGTATTGGTAGTTGAACAATGAACGAATTTGTTTGTTTAAGCAAGTAACAAGTTGATGGTTATGATTGTCACATATCAAACCAACAAGAAAAGCAATATAAGAACAAGCACGTATCAAGGTCGTGGTTATGATTGTCACAGATCAAACCACGAAGAACAAGCACACAAAGAACATACATGTTAAGACAAATGATCACAAGGATATTAGGATGTTTAGTTTGGAAAACATATTATCAAAGATAGAACCTATAATAATAGTTTAGTGTTTTATAAATCAAATGTGTATAAGCCTCAATCAAGTGGTCATGTCATGAGCCTTATACCAACAACAACAAAGAATCCCTTTCGGCCATAGACTTTGATGTTATTAATTTGTAAAGTTCCATTTACTTGAAAGATAATGAGAACACATATTCAAAAGATTCCTTTCGGCCATAATCCAAATTAAACCTTTACTTGTTATGTTTATTAATTCTCTTGCACAATCGTCACAAAGTACAAGACCAAAATCATTTGTCACTAATGAATTGAAACTAACCATTGTTAAGAATACTTTCGTCCATTGAACTCAACAATGATCAACCAAAACAATAAACAAGAACAAGTTCCAATTCAACCAAATATGATGTTATCAACATATTCCAAACAAACACTACACTTATCCAAACATCCTTTTATCACAAGTTCTCATATGAAATAAACAAGTATCACATAATCAACACAACCAAAGAACCAAACATGAATCATAGCATTCAACATCATAAAAGTAACAAGGATTTACCTAAAGTAAGATTACATTAGGCAATGGTGAAGGATTATAGCACTCCTTCAAGCCTCCAATCAACTACAACTTCTAACCAAGCATACTTCTGGAAATGGCAGAGGTTTGTGGTCTTTTGGGTGAGATAAATTGGTGGAAATTCGTCCTTAAGGGTGGAGGCAAGAATTACACACACAAAACTAACCAAAAATGGTCTTATTTATAGGTAGAAGCCACCCTTAGCCACCAAGTAAGTTTCTTGGGCACAAAGTGTCATAAAGTAGCAGGTTTAGGAGTTATTAGAGCCATATGATCGGACTTGGGGCTTAATGGCACTTAAGGATGCATTAAAAATTACTTGGAGAGGTCAGCATGGCGTAACCGATTCGGTTGGGCCCCCAACCGATCCGGTTGCGACTTTCTGACAGAAAAGTTCAAAAGCCAAATTTGTAGATCTTTCTCTTAGCTTTCCGTGGCCGCGAACGGGTGGTCAAACGGAGTCCGTATGCAAAAGTTATGGCCAAAATGGTGAAGGTGTGTCGGGAACAACGAGGCTTCCAATATTTCTTCGTTTAAGCTTCTTTTCTTCATTTCTTTCTCGTTTTCCTTCTTGAACTTTATTCTTGAGTCTTTGGACCACTAACTTGATGACTTTACTATCTCGAATATACTCCACAAGTCTTGCTTTTGTCGGGAATTCTTCGTATTTGGAGAAACCTTCGTATTTTACTTCTTTTTCCATCTTTTTCTCCACTTTCCTGTACTTGGCTACAAATGAACTAGCAAACACACTTTTATACGATTAAGTAACAAAAGCATATGATTATAACCAAATAACACACATAAAATCACGGATAACGCTACTAAAAACATGCACAATTTGAGCGTTATCAAGCAATCATGTCTTGCATGGAGATAGTGTAGAGACTTGAATTGCGAGTGCCAGACATAAGATCGTTTCCTTGTAGATCACGAATGAAACAAGTTTTCTCCCGAAAAGCAACTTCCAAATCTCCATCACATAATTGACCTACTGAGAAGAGATTGTGATCGAGGCCTTCCACATAATAAACCCTGCTAATTTTGATGTTTCCATTGATGTAATCTCCGTAGCCCATGATAGCTGCGAAGTGATCATTCCCGAATCTGACAGTGCCAATGAACTTTGCAATAAAGTTTGATAATAGTTTGAGATTGCCTATCATGTGTCGGGAACATCCGCTATCAACAATCCAAAGGATGATCTGTATCACCTGCATTACACACGGACGACACAGATGGAATAGAAGTAGATGTGGAACCCGAAGAGTTAGAGGGTTCCGAAGCAGTTATAGTCGAAATACACACATCAATGATTTTAGGCATCCATTTAAATCCTAGTGTATTATGCATCCATTTCTGCCATCTCCAACTAGTCTTTGATTTAGTCTTAGTAAATGCACTAGGTGGTACTACATTCCTTGGAGGTGGTAGTGGAGCTACAGGGACATCAATGCGTTTCTTAGAATCTAAAGAGGGTGGTTTACCAAGAACAGACTTAGAAGCATTTGTGGGCCTAGAGGTATTCCGTTTCTTAGGATTCCGTAAATGAGACAAGATAGCTTTAGCAACACATTTATCATGACAATCAGAAAGCATACTTTTACGACAAATAACACAAGAAGCTTCAGACTGAATATCAAAAGTACTTAAAGGTTCAGCATTCGTTACAACACTTTTTCCATTACATTTGTCAGACGCAGTATCTAAAGTGGGTGCAACATGGGTCTTATTCAAAGTCCTAGGGTGTTCTTCTACTTCAGCATTCTTTATTGATCTTTTCTTAGGTCGCAACTTCCTATTCTTCCTTGTATTGCTCCTAGGCTGTGAAGTGCGGACTTTGGGAAAAGAGGCAACTATTCCTGTTTTAGTTGAGGGAAGCACGTTAGTTTCTTGTGTTTTGTCATTAGATGTTCTAGAGTCATTTTGAATCTGTTTTGGTGCAGTTACAGTTGTGTTACTGTTAGATATAATTTTTCACATACACATCAAACCATAACACAAAGTAGCATATAGATGGAATTCTAGAGAGAGAAAGTTAGAGGTTTAGGGAACTTAGTGAGAGAAAGTGAAAGATATTATTATGAGCTCCAACTCTCTACCTTGGAAGGTAGAGAGTATTTATAGTCTTACATAAATCGCCACACATCGGGCTGTGGATCAGGCATACAGTGGGTAAAGACCCGTCCGTCCTCCACGGTGATACTAAACTAAATACTACTTAACTTAAAATAACTACGACTACGAGCTTTCTAACGATTACATATACTTGAGGTGACCGACTCTTTAATACCGGGAATTTCTAATTCCTAACAATCTCCCCCTAAGGGAGGTCACCTCAATCATGTACCAAAAATACATTGAATACAACCAGATAATACATTAACAATTGATCTTGCATTCTTGATGTAGTCCTTTGCTCCTAAGCTCGTAGTCATTGATTCTTCACATTGCATGTTTGGTTACTTCAAGTGGAGGTCTTTTACTGATCCACGTGATAATAATTTTGAGCCATCTTTTGAGATCATCAGCTATCAACAATCTCTGACACATCCTTTGTGGTGTTGGTATTATGTGATGTTGTGACTTTAGGACCGACATGCTCACATTCTGGATCATGATATCTTCTCATCAGAGTAGCGGAAGCATTAGTTGAATCATGATATTGGCAGCAGCGTAGCAGAAGCATGGAGTGAAAATATCAGAGTCATTGATGCACTAATCATGATTTCTTTTGAGATGAATGTATTAAGTGAGCATGCGGCTATGGATTGACCGCTTCATTCTGATCAGCTGCAAACGTCGGGCGTACCTGCATACAACAGTTAGCAATAAATCGCACGAAAGTGTCTTTGATCACTTTCGTTGAATTGAGGTACACGGCCCATGGTTCCCCGTTGATTAGTACATGTACTGCCTGTGATCAGGTATAATTCCGAAGAATTTCCTTGACAAGGTTTCGCAGCTGCTCTAGCTGTTCTCAAACCGGAACATCTCAAAGAAGACAACACGGAGTGAGTGAACCAGCGAATTTTAAGTCCACTGATTGATGAAAAGAGATTTGAAAAACAATCGTGTATTGCTCAATAGAAAATTGTTTTTGCAATACAACGAAGGTTTTATTGAAAATCAATTATCAATCATAAAAAAACCTTTTGATTTGAAAAAAGAGTACACGGTAGATGTGCTAAAGAAAAAGGTTGTTAAGCACAAAGACCGGTTTTTCAAAGGTATCCGTCAATCCCTAACCTGAACCAGGATTGATTCAAGAAATTGAATCGCCCCATTGTTTCTGTTCAGTTGTCACATGGTTGATCCATATAATAGATCTCACATGCCACCTACCAGGAGCTTGTTTGATGTTGGCTCCAGAAGGCTTTCCATCTTCATTGTGGATGTGTAAACACATCACTCAGATGTTCTGGCAATACCACAAGGATAATGCGTAGGACTCAAGATATAATCTCTCTTTCCACATTGTGTGAAACAGAGAGTCTTCATTGAAAGTGTCCTAATGAGATTTATTGATGATCTCATAGCTCTAGACTCAATTTTTGCATATTTGGATCCTGTGCCGGAGACTAGGGAGAGGGTCTCCTTCTTCAATATCAACAATCTCTAAGAGAAAGTCGATAGATAGTGTCGGTTCCCCGTGAGAATGAAACAAGTCCTTTTAAGAGGAACTTGAGTGGTTTGGAAAGTTGAAGTGCAGTGCGTCATTGGGTCCATGACGTCTTGTCTTCAATACCGATGTTGCCATCAGTAGCATATGAAGTGAACCCGGTTTCTACCCTAAGGTTGAATAAATGGAGGGCTATTTGTTTTCACCCTTTTCTCATTCAATTCTTTTTAATTCTTCAACCCCTTCAGTGCTTACCGAGACTTCATAGCTAGAACCTTGTTGGGTTTATTCCAGTACTAGCTCAGACTCAGTCTGCACTCTTCCCATATCTCACTTTTCTCCTTTTATCATCATACCTAAGGACTTCTACACTAACTAGTGGATTGTCCCTGGGTAGATCCCTCCGGTTCTGGCGGATCATGGGAACAAAAACCTAACCTTATCATCCTTATATCACCATACATAAAGTAAAGTTGGTAGGTCTTTTTGGTATTGTTCATCTGCCATATGGAACCAATTGAAAACCATTTGAAAATCAAATCAGACACTTATGATATATTATCAAAGCATTTTGTACCTGAAATTGTTTTTGATATTTTTAGAACTAGAACTCCCCCTCAACATGTGCATCAAGTATTTGAAAATGTTTTGCACACGGAGGCAAGAGAAAGAATTAACTTCTTTGATTACCATTTTATAAAAGATATCAACATCACTTCCCACATCAAATCAAGTAGATAGAGCATTTCCGGGAAGGATGAGGTTTCCATAAATTTGCTCCCCCTCAATATGTGCCTCGGGGTTTGAAGAGAGTTTTGCACATACTAGAGGGAACCTGCACATTGAGATAAGTTGATCACATTTCAAATCATAGGTTTAAGATAGATGCTCCTCCTCAACATGTGCATGGAGAATTTGAAATCGTTTGTCACATGTGGGAAGGACAACATGTACATCCTTATAAAACTATTTACCGAATTATCAGTTTAAATCCAATTTAAATCACACATTCTCCCCCGATCACAATTATCAAATCATTTGAGATTTGTGATCTCTTATAGATTTAAATTGATTTTGAAAGATTTTAAGGAGAATTGTGACTTGATTATGAAAGCGTTTTAACTGATTGGATCGGATTTTAAGACTTTAAACTCCATTGATAAAACATGCATGTACATCTTTTGAAAACAATTTAATGCCAAATAACTTTTTTAATTTAATTGAAATCATTCTCCCCCTCAATCAATGACATAGGTTGTTGATTGAGAGATAGAGATTTTGACAAATAGGTCCTGATGATTATCAAAAATAGAGATCGAGTTATTTTTCAAAGCATTTAGTTTTCAGCAGATAAATGTTTATAGAATCAGAGCATGGAATTTTGAAAACATGATAAAACATGGCTCTGTTCTTTCTTTTAAAACCGGGTTATTGCCTGAAGATGACAATAAACCATTCTTATCTCTTTCTCCCAATTTTTTTTTTTTTTTTTTTTTTTTTTTTTTTTTTTTATATGTTCGAACAACATCTAAAGTCCCGTGTCATTCTTTGAATGACAACATCAAGACCGTAGATATTATCGAATCGTGGGAAACATGACAAAATGACAATTTTTTTTTGAAGATTTTTCGAATTTTTTAAATTTTTATGGATTTTGAAAGTTTTATATTTTTCTATTTGATTTTTTGAAGGTTTTATAATTTTGTATTTTGTTTTTCGAATAAATATTTACAAGAGATAGATGAAGGAAACCTTTTACTCCTCGTCTTCCTCCTGAAGACGTTTGAGAGTTTCTGGTTGAAGGCTTTTAAAGCCAAGACGTGGAAGAATAAACTCAAAACGTTCTCTTGGAAGAGCTTTGGTGAAGATGTCTGCTAACTGATATTCAGACCTCACAAAATATAGTTCCACCACACCTTTTTACACTTGTTCCCTGATGAAATGATGTCGAATGTCGATATGCTTTGCTCTTGAGTGTTGAACGTTGTTGCATGAGAGAGCAATAGCACTTTTATTATCACAGTACAGAGGGATTTTGTTGAATACAAAGCCATAGTCAGATAATTGAGATCTCATCCATAAGATTTGAGCACAACAGGATGACATGGCTATGTATTCAGCCTCTGTAGAGGAAATAGAAGTGCTCATTTGCTTCTTTGAAGACCAGCTCACAAGCTTATCACCCAAAAACTGAGCACCTCCAGACGTACTTCGATGTGTATCTTGACAACCTGCATGATCGGCATCTGCATAGGCCGTTAGTGACATACCGGTGTCCTTCGGGTACCAAAGACCCATATTGATGGTTCCTTGGAGATACCGAAAGACCCGTTTAACTGCTTCAAGGTGCTTTTTAGTAGGCTTATCCTGGTATCTAGCACACATGCAGACAGCGAACAAGATGTCTGGTCTACTAGCAGTGAGGTACATCAGGGACCCAATCATACTACGATATTTCGTTTGGTCAATAATGATCCCTGAGTGGTCCTCATCTAGTTTGGTTCGGTCAATCATAGGGGTGTCAACAGGGTCACTAGAATCAAATCCAAATTTCTTTAAAATCTCTGTTGCATATTTAGATTGATTTATGAAAATGCCTCCGGGACTTTGTGAAATTTGTAATCCCAAGAAAAATGACATTTGTCCCATCATTGACATTTGAAACTTTGAACTCATTTCATATGAAAAACGATCACATTCCATTGGGTCTGTCGAGGCAAAAATAATATCATCAACATAAATTTGAACATGAGTTAAATGTTTGCCTGACTTCCTGGTGAATAAGGTAGGATCAACTGCTCCTTTGCTGAATCCGGTTGATAGAAGAAACTTTGACAGTGTATCATACCATGCCCTTGGAGCTTGCTTTAAACCGTAAAGAGCCTTCTTTAGACGATAAACGTGAGTAGGGTGCTCTTGATTCACAAATCCTTCAGGCTGGCTGACGTAGATGACTTCTTTAAGATCTCCGTTCAGAAATGCCGTCTTCACATCCATCTGATATACTACCATGTTCTTACTAGCAGCATTAGCCAGAAAGATTCTGATTGCCTCGATTCGAGCAACTGGAGCAAAAGATTCTTCAAAGTCTATACCCTCCTCTTGACGATATCCTTTAGCAACTAATTGGGCCTTGTTCTTCAACACATCACCATGCTCATCAAGTTTCACTTTGAAGATCCATTTAAGGGCAATAATCATAGCACAGTCTGGAGCATGTACTAACTCCCATACATCAAGTCGATCAAACTCATGAATTTCATCTTGCATGGCGTTGAACCAGCTGTCTTCATTCATGGCGGTTTTAACATCTTTTGGTTCGATCTTAGATAGTACGGAGTTGAAGAAACACCATAAGGCATCGGTTGCAAGTTGTTTCCGGGTTGATACAGGACGAGAGGGATTTCCAATGATGTTGTCTAATGGATGATCGTGAGTCCATTTTCTAAGATGTTCATGTGGCAGTTGTTGAGGAACTGAGGTAGCTGAGTCGATGTCTCCTGAAGAAGATGGTTCTGATGATGATTCAGGAGTAGCAAATATGTTTTCAAATGGAGCATCTTCAGGAGTAGCAAAGGGATTAACTTCATCATTGATGCCAGAAACATTTCCATGATGTACATTTGAAGAATGATGATTTGTTGAAGAGACTGAAGGATCAGCAGCAGGTGCTTCTTGACTTAAAGATATTGAGACTGAAGGATTGACTTCATTCACAGGAATATGAGCATCCTCTGTTGTAGGGATCAACACCTCATTAGTAATTGAATCATACAGTTCATCAAACATAGGATCAAACAATTTCTTTAAATCATCTTCAGATGGAGGTACATATGGAGTTTCTTGAGAAGACTTTGGAACAAGAGATGAACCAATGGGACTGTTTTGAAGTGCGGGTCCTGAGCTGGAGTGTCCAGGAGCCATTTGACCGGTCAGCTCATCAAACGTAACGTGAATTGTTTCCATGATATTTCGGGTTCTTTTGTTGTAGATTCGGTATCCCTTTTTGTTTGATGCATATCCTACAAATACTCCAATGTCAGCTTTAGCCCTAAGTTTCCCTAAGTCTTGACCCTCATTAGTTGGATAGCACAATGCACCAAACACACGAAGGAAAGAGAGATTAGGTTTTCTGTTGTGGACAAGTTCATATGGAGTTTTTCCATGTACAGTGTGAATTAGGGAACGATTTTGTGTGTAGCATGCAGTGGCGATTGCTTCAGCCCAGAGAAACATTGGAACCTTTGAGTAAATCAGCATTGTTCTAGCGGCTTCAACCAGAGTTCGATTTCGTCTTTCAACTACACCGTTCTGTTGAGGAGTTCGTGGAACACTTCTTTGATGACTGATTCCAATGCTTTCATAGAATTCATTAAGTTGTTTGTTGACAAACTCAGTTCCATTGTCTGTTCTGATAATTCTGACGGTTTTGTTAAGTAGAATCTGCAGCTGTTTGATGAGTTTGATGATGATATCAGGAGTTTCATCCTTTGTCCTTAAGAACTTGACCCAGGTGAATCTAGAGTAATCATCAACCACAACTAACACATATTTCTTCCCAAAGATATTCTGCACCCTCATTGGTCCACATAAATCCATATGAATCATATGAAGAACTTCTGTGACAGAGTTAGTAGGTTTGGGTTTATGGGCATACTTCTTGCTTTTTCCCAATTGACATACTGAACAAAGATGATCCTTTTCATACTTTAGTCTAGGTAAACCTACAACTAAGTCCTTTCTGGAAAGATCGTTGATGGTGCCGAAGTTCAAGTAATTGAGACGACGATGCCATAACCATGACTTTGTTTTTGAAGCCTTTGATAACAAGCAGATTGGAGAAGCCCTCATCATGTCATCGATAGAGATGGTGTAAAGATTTGACCCATGAGTTCCTTTTAACAGTTCCTTACCATTAAGATCTCTAACAAAGCAGGTATGTTTTCTAAAGGCAACTTCTAGATCAGAATCACAGAATTGACAAACAGAGAACAAATTATGACCCAAACCTTCTACATAGTAAACTCTAGAGATGACACTATCACCAACAACATAATCTCCATAACCCATAATAGCACCGAAATGATCATTACCAAATCTAACAGTCCCGATGAATTTGCTCACGAAGTTCATGAGCCGCGACCGGTCTCCAGTCATATGCTTGGAACAACCTGAGTCCAGGTACCACAGAACGATTTGAACGATCTGCAGTTGAACACAGACAAGAATGGATAACTGGATAATTGGGATCCCCATGCAAGAATGGGTTCCATTTGGTTAGTAACAATGTTTGGAACACCCACATCAGAAATACAAGCATTCATATCAGAAAGTGAGACAATGGAATCGTTGTGAATAGATGCAGTACTAGTGTCAGTATTAGCCCTGTTCACAGTGTGATCACTTCTTAAGGGAATAGTTCTACCAGTAGGCATCCATTTTCTAGTGGGCATTATCTGATTAGTCTTAAGACCAACAGGTGTCCAATAAAAGCCTATTTTACTGAATGTTCTTCCAGTGGGTTTCCAATGTTTTCTAACTTTCTTTTGTTTTTGCCTTTTAGCCTTCTTAGCATGAATTTTAGCATTAACAATATTAACTGAACAATTAACATCATTAGGCAGAACAGTAACACCACATTCATGATTAGAAACAGAATTCAAGCAGACATCAGTACAAGGTTTGCAAATAGTATCGGAATTCGAATTAATTACAGTACGCCTATGGCTAATACTAGAATCAACACGATTCGTTTTATTCAATTCAAGCTTAAAGTTCCTAGATTGTTCTTCTACTCTCTTCCAGTGCACATTCTTAGCTTGAGAGGTCCTATCATTCCTTGTATTGTCTTGAGACTTTGACCTGCTCTGTTTAATGTCACTGATTACTCCTGTAGAGGGAATGGGAACATTAGTTGGTTTAACTACTCTTTGCATCACCTGTTTAGATGTACTGGGGTCTGAACTACATGCAGGTGCACTAAGGTTCACTTTCTTAAAACTAGAGGTACTGTGATTTGTACTCTTAGAAGGCACACTTGAGTTCTCTTTCTTAGCATTGACAGATCTGGAATCTGAACTACTTAAAGGCACACTACGGTTCACATTCAAAACATTGGGAGTCGAATGCATATCATACTTAGCGTTAGGCATTGAGCATGGAATCAAAGGATTAACTCTCTCACCTAATGACTTTGGGCATATTGTGATCAAGCATTCTAAGATTTCTTGAGATCGTTTGGCATATAAGCATGCATGTCCAATTGCATTATCATGAGGTTTCTCTAGCTTATCCTCTTCAACAATCTCACGCAGACATTCTAGGCAATCCTTAAGGGATGAGAAGTATGTTTGAATGGCAAGTTTGTTGTTCCTTAGATGAGGAGGGACATATGTCACAGATAAAGCATATTTAATACAAGAGTGAACCTTTGATACAACATTCTCCCCATTGGTCATTGGCATTTTCCCTTTTACCCTGACTCTTCAGATTCTCAATTTCCTTTTGCAATGACGCTATTTGATCGTTATTTTGATGAAACGTTTGAGAATTCTGAGAATCTAAAGGAGGAGGCATTTGGGAGCCTGTCATATTGTTCGTTTGACCCTTTAATTGAGAGATTTGGGCTTTCAACTTTCTGATCGTGTTGCAATGAGCTTGAATCTGTTCATCACGTTTGTTAATTGTTTAAAGTACTTGATAGACACCGGGACTTTCAGAGGGTACTAGCACAGTAACTCGAACTTTTTTGATTAAGATTTGATTTACTCTTTTAACTTGACCTACTAGTGCTGTTAAACCAATTTGTAAAAAGATTTGATCTTCAACTCTTAAAATTAAATGTTGATTTTATAGTTGTAGAGTTTCTTTTACAGTTTTGAAGTTTATAGTTCTGTAGAAGTCTACGAGGTCTCAAACTACGTCAAAAAGTTTAATTGTTTGCACTACTTGTCTAAGTTCGAGTAACGTTGTGCTAGTCTTTCAACTTTCGGGTTTAGAGAGTTAATTTCCCAGTTTGCTTGTTATACTGTCCAACTACTCTTTGCATCACCTGTTTAGATGTACTGGGGTCTGAACTACATGCAGGTGCACTAAGGTTCACTTTCTTAAAACTAGAGGTACTGTGATTTGTACTCTAGAAGGCACACTTGAGTTCTCTTCTTAGCATTGACAGATCTGGAATCTGAACTACTTAAAGGCACACTACGGTTCACATTCAAAACATTGGGAGTCGAATGCATATCATACTTAGCGTTAGGCATTGAGCATGGAATCAAAGGATTAACTCTCTCACCTAATGACTTTGGGCATATTGTGATCAAGCATTCTAAGATTTCTTGAGATCGTTTGGCATATAAGCATGCATGTCCAATTGCATTATCATGAGGTTTCTCTAGCTTATCCTCTTCAACAATCTCACGCAGACATTCTAGGCAATCCTTAAGGGATGAGAAGTATGTTTGAATGGCAAGTTTGTTGTTCCTTAGATGAGGAGGGACATATGTCACAGATAAAGCATATTTAATACAAGAGTGAACCTTTGATACAACATTCTCCCCATTGGTCATTGGCATTTTCCCTTTTACCTGACTCTTCAGATTCTCAATTTCCTTTTGCAATGACGCTATTTGATCGTTATTTTTGTTACGAGTGACTTTAATTGATTCAAATAACTCATTGAAATGACGTTTAACCTTTTCATTTTCTTCTAGAAAACTTTCATTTTCCTTTTATAAAGCATTCACTAAGTTTTGAAGATGAAATGTTTGAGAATTCTGAGAATCTAAAGGAGGAGGCATTTGGGAGCCTGTCATATTGTTCGTTTGACCCTTTAATTGAGAGATTTGGGCTTTCAACTTTCTGATTGTGTTGCACTGAGCTTGAATCTGTTCATCACATTTGTTAATTTGAAAAACTGCATCAAACTCTGGAGCATCTGAAGATGTCTTGATATTTGAAGTTTTGACATTTTCTTTGAGATGTTGATATTTTAGTTGTAAATTAAAATTCTCAACTTCTAGTCTAGAAAAATGTTTAACCAAATTGTCGTGATCATCCAGTTCAATTTTCTCATTTAGTTTAGAATTAGTTTTTTCAAGCTCAATGACACGATCATGGGAGACTTTCAGGGCCACAGATAGTTCATGAAATTTGGAAGCATTAATAGAGCAATTTGAAGCAGTGAAAAACACATCTTGAGCAACACATTCAGTAATAAGATTCTCATTTAATGTATGCAAGTTCTTTCTCTCAATCTCATTATATTTCAGTGCACACTCATAGTCACTAACTTCAACAACCATTGCATCAAATTCCTTTTCCATTCTCTTAATATCAGTTTCTATCCCCTTTTTAAGACTCTCAAAGTGATCTTTTAGAAGTTTAAAGAAGGGCATGACCTCAGTTAAATAACATTCTTTCATTTGTTCAAAACCCCTTTCTCCTTCAGTTATACCAGTGGGTGTGATCCTTTTCTTGCAAGTTTTCTCAAAATCAACAAATAGTTGAAATATAACGTATTGGCTAATTAATGTCTTGCTTTTAGTGGCAATTGTTCTAGGTACAAGATGCATTGGTGTATTAGGAGGATACACAGTCGCTCTAGGCATTTTCCAAAGGGGAGGGTTTGTTTCAACAATATTTTCCGCTTTCTGCTTATCTAAATCCTTTTTCCAGAAGACTTGTTCGGGAGTCAACAATGTCCGAGGCTTAAATTTGTTCAAGGAAATCCAGTTTTCTTTCTTGTAGTCATAAGGAGAGATAATTATTTTTTTCTCTATGCATTTGGGATCATTTTGTTTCTTATTCATCTTTTCCCTAGTGATTTCATTTGATTTCTTATCTTCCTCAGTGCACTCAACGCAACTAGGTTTCTGCCTAGGCTTAAGGATTTCATTTCCATCATAAAGCACCTTATGAGCATTTCTAGCCTTTTTAATTACCTCTGGATTTGGTTCCTCAACAAGGGGAATGCTATGCTTATCGCTTAAGACTCGATGTTTAGTGACCATGTGAGCAGTCTGAATGGTGTTTCCTTGTATGTACAACTTGTTTTCAAGTTTGTTTTTCAAAGTTTTCAGATTAGAAAAATCTCTCAAGAGTTTTGATTCCTTTGCATTAAATTCTTGCTTAAGCATTTTCACATTTTCTTGAAGTTCTTGTTTTTGCTTAGCTGTTTTCTAAGTTTTTCTTGCAAGGAATTTAATTCTTGTTTCAATACTTCTTCTCTAAACTTACTTTTTCTAATTACTGTACTCACTTGGTCATCCATTTCCTGCTCACGAGTGGTCAACTCAAATTTAGCACGTTGTTCATAAATAGCAATACGTTCTTTATAGGCATTTAGTTCAGAAATTACAGAATCATCAGGGGCACATGCAGTGTATTCATAAAAAACATAGTCATTGTTGACTGCAGAAGATGCATCACTTGGTACAACTTCACTTTCACTTTGTTTCACATATTGATCATATGGGACAATATCGATATTACCCATATTTTCAATATTTGATTCAATAATTTCAGTTGATTGTACTTTGTCATGCATCTGTTGCACATCAGCATCATCGTATAGTTTTAATACCTCTGAGATGAGCTTGTCATGGGATGGGCCAGCTAGTGGTGAAGAAGAGACCTTGGGAGAAACCATTGGAGAAATGCTAGCCATAAAAATTGTGTGTGCCGTAGGTCCATCATCCACATCAGAGTCGTATGCATCACAATCAGCGACTTGAAAGGCATTTTGATGATTGTGACCTATCTCCTGAATAGGCTGCTCATCCACATCTGCATCATAGGTCTTGGCATTACCCTCAGCTAAAAACAGCAATTCCTCTTCATCTAAAGCAACACCATTGTCCTGAGCTTTTGCAAGCAGCATCTTATCTCTGAAGTAATCAGCATTCTGTGGACGCTTTGGAGATGTGCAGTTTCTTGCAATGTGTCCCTCACCACCACAGTTATAGCATTTGATCGGCTTAGCTTGACCTTGGTTACCATTCCTTCCTCGATTCTGATTACCCACATAACATCTACCAGCACCACCTCTTCCCTGATCATACTGTCTTTCCTGAACTGGTTGCACCACGATCCTTCCATCTTTAACAGTAGCTTGATTGTGTGGGTTAGATGCTGTTCTGAGGTTGTTGTTGGTTTGTGGGAGAGAATTCATGTTTTGGCTAATCAGAAGAGCTAGTTGATTAATGAAGTTTCCCACGTGTGCATCAGCATCAGCTTGTTTGAACATAGGATCAGGAATGAGTTTGTGATTACCATTACCCAAGGGTATGACTTGTGAAGCTTTGGTTGTGATTCCGATGTTTGAGTAGAAGGCAGTTGAATCATTAGACGAGCTTGTCTCTCCCGGGTTGGTTTTGAACTGATTGAGAATCAATTTTTCAAACATAGCATGTCTCTCATTCTGAAGGAGGAAGGCATAGAGTTGCTCATAGTTTGTATTCTTCAATCCTTTAGTGAGCTTCACAGCGGTGACAAACTTGTGCCATTCGGGATTCATGTTGTTCACAAATTTCGAGTTCAGCTGAATGTTAGGCATAGTCATTCTGATGTTCCTCATGTCATTCACTAGCTTATGAAATCTCACATAGTACTCATAGACACTCTCATCTGGTTTCATCTTGAAGTATTCAAATTCGTCATAGAGTTGGGATTCTCTGTCTTCCATAGTTAATTCTGAACCTGAGAGAAGCATCTTAACATTATCCCAAACTGCCTTTGCATCAGTGTTATGATTGATCAGCTTGTAGATGTCTTTAGGAAGACCTTGAAGAACAATGTTTGAAGCCCTGATATCTGCATCGAATCTCTTTTTATCCTTATCATCAAGCTCATCATACATTTTAGGTCTGTCCATTCCGTAAACATGAGTACCATCTTCATTAGTATCAAGTATGTCTCTAGTCGTCTCAACTCTATATAGTCCTTCATCAATGGATTTGAGAATGTTGACACCATTTTCCTTTCCAAGGCAATACAATCTGATTCGTTGAGCCCAAGAATCGTAGTCAGTTCTGTCAAGCATGGGTGGACGAGTATCTGAGCCGGCTGCTTGAACATCCTCGGCAACAGTGGAGATGATAGTAGGAACGTTGGTAGACATGTTAACAGATTATACGGGATTTTATAACTCTATGATTAAACCGGGAAATAGATTCTTTCACGGGATTTTACAAAATCAAGAGAAAACCGTAAACAATCACTCAAGTCGCTAGAAGATAATGCACTAAGTCGCTAGAAGATAATGCACTAAGTCGCCAACACTTAATTCGCTACACCACTAAGTCGCTAGAGTCCCAAGTCGCTAGACAAATGCAAGTCGCTAAGTAGTAACTCGCTAAGACTCACGTCGCTAGCAAAATTTTGGCAGCAATTCGCTACTCAAGTCGCTAAAGATACAAGTCGCTAAAGAGCAACTCGCTACCGACCAAGTCGCTACCACCAAGTCGCTACTCGTAGTGGAGAGTCCACTACTTGTAGTGTAACTCACTAGATCTAACTCGCTAGGTCTAAAACTGTAACTCGCTACAAATTTGTAAAGCAAGTCGCTACGAAGAAAATAATCCGTGAGCTAAGTCGCTATCAAGAAAAACCATATAAACATCACTTTTCAATCCAAAAACAACCCAACCAAGATGATTCAAGCTTACCAAATGAAAACCTAAACACTTGTGATGATTCTAAACATAAAAGTACTAACAAAATCCAAACTTTAACACAAGAAATCAACCAAATGATGCAAAAACCACTAAACTTTTTCAAACTCAAAAACCACCTAAAAACCACTAGAAATCCAAAGATGTGCAAGATATGATCCAACCATGGCTCTTGATACCAATTGTTAGATATAATTTTTCACATACACATCAAACCATAACACAAAGTAGCATATAGATGAAATTCTAGAGAGAGAAAGTTAGAGGTTTAGGGAACTTAGTGAGAGAAAGTGAAAGATATTATTATGAGCTCCAACTCTCTACCTTGGAAGGTAGAGAGTATTTATAGTCTTACATAAATTGCCACACATCGGGCTGTGGATCAGGCATACAGTGGGTAAAGACCCGTCTGTCCTCCACGGTGATACTAAACTAAATACTACTTAACTTAAAATAACTACGACTACGAGCTTTCTAACGATTACATATACTTGAGGTGACCGACTCTTTAATACCGGGAATTTCTAATTCCTAACAGTTACTATCCTTATCTTGCTTAAATAGCACCAACTCTGCCTTAAGATCATGGATTTTGTGTAACAAAACTAGATTTTCAGAACGAGTGAGTCCTTCTCATCGTAAAACATCTTTGGTATAGGCCAGATGATTATCAACATCTTGTGACGCTTTAGCACGAGTCTTTTTGAGTAAATCAAATATGACGCTATATTCCTTTTTCACTTTTGAAATTTCTTGTTCATATTCTGAGATTTGACACTTCAAAGACACATTTTGATCATCCAGTTGCTCAATTTTAGGACAAAGAGTTTTGGTATGCAACTGGTTGATCTTGTTTTGCAAAGCGAGTTCACGATTATGACAATCTTTTTGACACCATTGAAGACGACGTTTTGCGTTTGAAAGTTCGTTTAATAAACGTTCATTTTCATCGTTTAAAAACTTGATTTGTGACACAGTATCAGTATTCTCAACAATTTCAACAGAATCAACAGTATCAGCAGAGATATAATGAAATGCATATGACAAAGAATGCAATAACATAATATTATGGATATCTCTTTGTGCACGCGCAAGAGGCGATTGAAAATGTTCAATTTTTATTTCAGAATGAAATTCAATTTCATGTTCCAAAATTTTGATGTCCGAAGTGAATGTTTCAAAATATTTTATGACTTTACATTGTTCGGCTAATGGTTTTATTTCACTAAGTGAAGGTAAAGAACCATGAATTTGTACGTTATTGGAAAGGGGACCCTCAGAGGTAGGTGTGATAACCCAAGGTGTGTTAGAAAAATCCTTTTGTGGAACGAAAGTGACGACTTTTGAATAGTTAAATGGTTTGTTATAAACAACCTTTTCTAATTTTGATCGACTCTCGTCTTCTGCATCTAATTCCTCTTGACGTTTATATTCAACAACACTCATAATTGAATCATCAACTCTATGTTCTGCACTGTAAACTTCAGTATTTGGTTTGAATGCTCTGTTTGAAAACTTAGGTTTGTAATCAGCAAGATTCGGTCCATATCCATTTGGATTTGGTTTGAAAGTAAACTTTTGAATCGTTGTGATTGATTCACCATGTTTATAAACAACAGTTCGAAACTCTTTGATTTTGTTTTGTAAGTCGACAATTTCCTCAAGATAGTCATCTATTCATTTCGTGGAATGCTTTTTGTACTCAGAGAACTGTTTTTCACAAGTTAACAACTCAGACTTGGATTTTTGAGTTTCCAAAGTGAGAGTGTTAAGTTGTTTTTTATGTTCATGTTTCAGTTGTTCTATTTGAGACAACAAAGCATTCTTCGATGCAGCTAGATCACGAATTTGTCATTCTAAAGATTTTTCATTTTGGTGTGACTTAGCAAAAGCGACTTCAAAACCTTTTTCACGTTTTTCTTGAGTTTTGAAAAAATTGAGTTGTCTTTTTAAGCATTCAATATCCCTGGTTAACAGTGCATTTTTACTATGTAAGTTCTGATTTGATGAACGACATTTATCCATTTGGGATTGATAATCTTTAAGTAAGAGATCAACATATGGATTAGGCAAAGGTTCAGCGTGTTCAACGTGAGTCACAACATGATCACTATTCAGATCCTCAAGTATGACTACGGAGTCAATTTGAGTATCATAGGTAACCATAAGGTCATCTTGATAATCAAATGTAACTACGGGGTCTAGTTGAGAATCGTCAGAATGAGATGTGGACGGCTCATGTTGAACATTCCGAGCCTCGTCGGATTCAGATGTTGGCTGAGATATAAGATCAGTGATGAATATGGTTTGTTCATATACCTGAGATAAGCCATCATTTTCATACACTGGGCCTGTGTCACTCATGTGGAGAGCTTGCATTTGTGCCATCAACATCACTGCTGCATTAGCCTGCAAGTCCTCCATATCATCATCTGAGTTTGCATCTGCCATAAAGCTCTGTTCTTTGTTTGTGAGAGTTCCACCAGCTTCATTCTTAAGAGCCAAAAGTAAAGCCTCTTTGTGATAAGCACTGCCTCTAATCCTCGGTTTTGGGCATGCATTAGCTAGGTGACCTTTCTCATTACAGTTATAGCAGCGAAGACCATTCATCCCATTCTGAGCATTCCCCTGTTCAACCACTTGAGCTCTCTGTTGTTGTGGAGCACCCATGTTATTCCTTCCCATAGCATTAAACCATTGACCACCTCCCATCTGACGACCATAACCACGATTCTGAACTTCCACACGTCCATTGTTCACAACAGCCTGATTCCTTGTGTTTGAGGAGGAGCGAATGCGATTGTTGGATTTGTTTGTATACCGGCCGAAGGCTTTAGCAATCATAACAAATCCTTATTGCAATGCATCAAAAGCTTCGGAGTCCTCATTAGCTTCACTGTAAAGTGCTTGATCATTGTTGTTGTTGTATGGAACCAATTGAGTTTGTTGAGATTGTTGCTGTGACGGATCATATGGTGTAATAGTTCAAGTTGGTTGAGGAGCTGGTTGAGGATCGGGTTGAGGAGGATAACTATTTTGAGCCCACAAAGCAAGTTGTTGATTGTCCAGAAGTGAAGGTGGGGTCGGGAGTCGACGGATAGTCCTTTCTTTGTCAACTTCTTTTTGGTGTGGCTTCAAATAGTCATACAACAATCCGTAAGTAGCATGATGAAGATTCTTCGCTTGACGGATGAAAATGACATATTTTTCCCACTCAGGACCAAGACTACTTAGGAACTTAGTGTTAACAGCAATTCTTGGCATGATGATGTTGTGTTTGTCCAAGTCATTGACTATGTCTGAGAATCGATGATGACATGACTCTAATGTCTCTCCGTGTTCAATCATGAAGTGTTCATAAGCCAAGTAGATTTTGGATTCCATATCCTCTTGATTGAGTTCAGTGCCTTCCATAAGAAGATGAATATGTTCCCACATCTTTTTTGTAGTCTTTTGAGCATCAACACTTTGAAGGATTGGATTGGGTAATCCAAAAAGGATATATTGCATTGCTAGCTCATCAGCTTCGTAGTGTAGAAGTTCATCACCAGAAAGGTCAGCGACAGTTGCAATGTTTGTGAGATCATCTCTTGGTGGAATAGCATTTGGATCTCCGGGTGTAACGAGAATAGGCATCTGAAATGGACCTTCCAAGATGACCTTCTTTAAGAACTTTCCATGTGGCTTCTTTAGATCACAAAACCTAAAGAACCTAATCACCTATTGATCATAGTTTCCGGGAGTGAGCATCGGAGGTCTATCAAGTAATCCTGCCTCATGAATGGATTGTTGGCTACTTAAAGCTTCACACATCTTTGCAAACCAAGTCGGTTCCTTCATAGTATTCCTGGATGGATGTTGATTGTAAACGTTTGTGTAAGGTTGTACTTGAAGACTAGGTGGTGGTTGAACCATTTGAGGTGGAATTGCTCCTTGTTGTGGATAATGTTGTTGGTTGAATTGTTGTTGATAAATTTGTTGTTGTTGATTGAATTGTTGATGTTGTGGACTTAGTTGTTGTTGTTGTTGATTATACGTATAAGGAAAGTAGTTAGAGTATGGTGGTTGAGACATGTTGAAAACTTGTGTTGTTAAATGGATCTTTGTAGTCGAATGAAACGTTGTTGATGAAGTATCCTTAGGCGTAGAAAACACGTTAAGGCAAAGTAATGCTTATGCGTAAAAACACCAAACTTGCACGTAAAAGTGATATTTACGCGTAGGATTAGCTTACGCGTAAGAATTGAGAAACACTAAGATTAGGCGCAAACTGAAAGTTAGGCGTAGAAAAATTATGCGTAAGATTAGCTTATGCGTAAGACAAGGCTTAGGCGTAAGATTAAGCTTAGGCTTAAAGAGTTCTACGCGTAAGAGTGAGCTTATGCGTAAAATTAAGGTTTTGCCCAAAAATCCTTTACACTATCACAGTGTAAACGATATCCAAAGTCGAAGTGTTTTCAGGCTTATCCAAGCAAGAAAACACTGAGTAAACCACGAAAACTGAAGATCGATCCAAGGAAAAGTTATGCGTAACTTTAGGGTTTTGTTACGCGTAAAACTTAACCAAAACAGATTTTTAGCCCAAAGTGTTTCTAAACCAGATTTTTGAGATGAGACAGCTTCAATATCACCAAAATAACACAAAAGTGTGAAACTTGATGATCCAAAACTTAGAAACACCTTATGCGTAGAAATGATCCTACGTATAAAACCAAGTTTAAAATCAAAGAAATACACGTAAAGTTCGAAACTTTTTGCCAAAAACAGATATTTTAACACCTAAAAACGTTGAAAGTACAAGAATATTGGATTAAAAAGTGTAAAAAATGAGTTTTTAAGCGTGACAAAGTTTGAGAACCGTGAGTTACGCGTAAGACCAAAAATAACTTCAAAAACAAAACCTTTTCACCCAACTATTTGGCGAATGATACCACTGTTAGGTTCCCATATTTATAACACAAGCATCAATATAAGAAATAGAGAAGAAGAGATCGGATGAACACTACCAAACACACACGTATGAATAAGATAGAAAGGTTATGCGTAGAGTGTATTGATAAAATGAACAACCAACCCTCAAGTGAGGGTTTACAAGCATTATTTATAGGAAGGAACTAGGGCAACATGCAAGTTCCCTTCCATTCCTTTATGGGCTTGGGCCAAGGCTCATGGGCTTTCTACATAAGCCTTGGCATGATTACTAACATAAAAGCCATATTAAGCTAACTATTACATATTAATTACTAACACTTGAAATCTAGTTTAGGAGTGATTCCAACACCTAAATCAAATGAAAGCATTAAATGTTTTAAATGTGGTAAAAAGAGTCATTTTGATAAAGACTGTTTTTCAAAAACTACTTCAAAGCCTTCATATAAATTTTCGGGGTCAAACCACTCATCAAGAACTAGTAAGTTTTAACCAAAACTTTTTCAGTTTGTTCAACATTTTCAAACTAACAAAATTGAGCAAAAAGTTCAAAAAGAATTTGAGGCTAAGACTAGAAAAGCAAAAGCAAAACTTGCACTTCTTGAGGCAGCCTCTCAACCTCTCAAACAACTAAACCTTTTCAAGCAAAAAACAAATATCTAATAGGTGAAACTTTTGATTAGGATGAGGAAGATGTCTCTCCAGATAATGAAATGGTTCAAGTCAGTGCCATGATGGCACTTTTCGAGGGTGCAAAGCTGACAGATGGAAAGAGTCATGCAAGGAATGGAGAATGGGTCAACATCACCATGAGGAAGGTAAATATTTAACTATCTATGGATGAAGATTCTGATTGGCAATCTTATTTGAGCTATATTAATGTTGATCTTAAGTATGTTGAAGAACAAATATTAAATCTGTTTTCAAAATATAATAAACTTGTTTTTGAATTGAATAAGTGTAGAGATGATTTACTAGTACTAAAACAAGCTAAACTTGAGGCTCTTACACTTCAAATTCAAGATACTAAACTTTTCAAACAAAATCATGCTCTTCAAGAACAACTTAAACAAGAAAATACATTAATGAAAAACAGACAAATAGTTCTCATAAGTTCATCAATGCATAAATGATTAAATTCCCTAGTAGTAAAAAGAGAGTACTAGGAAGTGATTAGATCTCTAATTCCTCCAATAACGATCAGAGTGAAAATGCATTTATACCTGCTAGAATAACATTTGAACAAGAAATAAAACAAAAACCCAGTGGTTGGGTTAAAAGAGTCAATCCATACAATAAGTTACCTAACTTCAATATTGGTGAAATATTGGTACCTAAAAGTCAGGCAATCACAGATATACTTGGACTCACTAATGAGCCCAGTCACACTGAGTCAATCAATGAGTCTGAATCAGAATATCAGAAACCCCTACCTCCTTTTAAAATCCTTCGGGGAGCTTCACCTAGCTCAGAACTCAAACCTTTGGTTTATTCTCAGCACTCTCCAAGAGAGAATCCTGGGTTAGGTAGGACCACACAAAAGAAACCTGACTCACCTTCATCAACAAACAAAGATAATTCAGTTTCTACTGAATCATCCATACCTTCAGTTCCTACTAAAAAGAAGATGAGTGACCCTAATTCAAAATATGATCAGCTGGCTGAACTTGTCAGGAAGCTAAGTGATAAGATGAACTCATCTGAAAAGATCCTTGAATTAAAACTCAAGGAATCTAAACCAGCTTCCTCAAGCACCACCAAACCAAAGATAACACCAAAACCAAAACAGATGTGTGAACTATGCAATCACACAAATCATACCATTGATGATTGCTATAGAATCCTATTCTGCATGATATGAAAAAAGGAAGATCACATAACCTCTTACCACAAATCTCACACAGCCTCCCTGAATGCAATTGCAAACTAAAAAGCTCAGGCTTATAAGTATGCTCCACCTTTTTGGCAGATTTAAAAACCAAAGGAAAAGCCTTTTCCACCTTGTCCACACTGTGGATTCAATGACCATCATCCTAATGACTGCCTTATGTTTCCCTGCTGTGAGATATGAGGAAACACTAATCATGACACTTCAAGGCATGATAGGTGATAAGGAATTTAAACATACGTTTTTAGTGGGTCATTTAAGCCCTAAATCGACACATTTTATATCTGTTACTAATTAAAATCGTTTCTTTTCACATTTTAGGTCTTTTGGAAGCAAAATGCTAGAATCAAGCACTTTTGGAAGAAAAGGAGCAAAAACATGAAGAAAACAGCAAAGTCGATAAACAAGGCTGAATTCTGCACCTGGTAGCGTCCCAACCCAAAGGGCGACGCCATCGCTAAGGAGGTTTTCTAATTAAATTTCAAGTGACGGGACATACATGATTTTGGTTCTACGACATGACGGCTTCACGCTTTATTTCTGGAAGGCGTCTCTTTTTATTTTACACCAGACGACCAAGACTCAATTCAAGACGACATACATACTGAAGCCAGACGGCGTCACACTTCTTCACATGACGTCATCCTAATGAGGAATTGGCCCCAACAAAACCCTGATGACGGCGACCAGACGGCGTCACCATCAAAAGGCGATGCCATCGCATTTGTAAATCTATATATAAATTTGATTTTTCTGCATTTAGGAGGGTGGTATTTTGGAGAGCAAACCCTAGTTCGTTAATAGTCCAACTTGGGCAGTATTTTAGGGTTCCAAACCCTTCTTTACACTCAAAGATAAGTTTGTCAATCCATTATATCACCATGTTTATCCTAATTCAATTGTTTGTGTGTGTGCATGATTATCTATCATATGAGTAGGTAAATTATTATTGTGTTTGCTTAGATCTATGAAACCTAGTTGTTAATTATTGTTAGGTTGTCTCTTGTTTTAATTGGTAGATGCTAGAGTAAGGAAAACTGGCTTCTTCTTTAATTGTTGCGAGCTTGAACGTCCTAAATAGCACAAAGCTTGAGAGTGCACTTGAGCCATCATTGTGTTTACGAAGTTTAGGATAATAGAGTATTCGAGGGAGATACTACGGTACTTGGCGATCCCGGATAGTCTAGAGGAGAGTTATTGATGAGTGTGTAAATACTCATCATTTTTGGTCAAATCTAAACTGCAAAACAATTAAAAACGCTCAGAAATGCATCAAAATACTGAAAATATCCCAAAATTGCATTTTATATGTTTCAGATGCAAAATGTTTAAAATCAAATGAAAAACGAACAAAGTTTGCATAATTGGCAGTTTCAGTCCCCCAACTTTCAAAAAATGGCAACTTTAGTCCCTGGAATTTCAAAGATTGACAGAATTTACCCCTGGACATTTTAAATTGGAAAATAAACATTTTTAATCCTTTGGTAATTCTAATTTGTCATTTTTGGTCCTTATGAGAATTTTTGGAAAATTACAGTTTCAGTCCCCCGACTTTCAAATCTTGACAAAATCAATCCCTGAGCATTTGTTTTGGAATAAAAGTCAACCCAAGTCCTTTAAGAATCAAAATTTATCAAAAATGATCCTTGGGTAAAAAGTTTGGAGAATTGTCATGTTTAGTCCCTCAAGTTTCAAATTTGGAAAATTCAGTCCTAGGATTATTGGAGATTGTCAAAACCAACCCTTGAACACATTATCAGAATTTACATTCGTGGTCCCTGAATTTTCAGTTTTGGCAAGATTGGTCTTTTAAGTAATATTCGGATCCATAGTTAGTCCTAAGTCCAATTCTATTATTAACCATTTTACCAACCGGCCCAACTCTTATCCTAGGCCCAATACCCATTTACCCAGTCCACCCGTTTCACCCAACCCGGTCAAACCCTAATGGTTAACATCCCCTCTCCCCAGTCTCTTCTTTCTTCGTTTCCCGCCACAACACACAAACCAGACTCAACAATTAATAATCTTTCCCTCCCATCTCACTGACACACTCAACCTCTCTTTTCCTGCTTTCCCTCTTCACCCACTACCTGCAAAACCACTCTCTCCCCATCATTCTTATCCCCCACTGATTACCAAGCTAAGTGAAACCCCACAACCCACATGGTCTTCTTGCCATGTTGGCAATCCAACACACTCCCATTGGAGCTCTTAAAGTGGACGGCTAGGATTCAACCTTGGGCTCCAAGATTAAGATTGAAGGCTGAGATTGAAGCAAAAGAAGCACACAAGCTGCAACCAAGACCTAGCTTTTAGACTAGTATAAATAGAGAGCTTGTAAGCCTTTCAAAGGCAGTAGTGCTTTTAGTAGTTTTTCATTTAGTTTTCTGTAATGTTATTTAATTAATGAAAAAGTTTTTATTTCTTTCAAATTTCTCTTTACAGCTTATTTTGCTAATAAGCACTTAAGTGCTTATTAGCTTATTGCTTCTTATTCTCAGTTTTAAAGTCTACTTTCAAGTTGTCATAAAGTCTGTTTAAGTAAAAATTACAAACTCTCTTCTTGAAATCAGTTTTTAACCGGTGTTTGGCATTAGCTTATTTAAGGTACCAAATAGCTTTTTTACCCATCTTGATTGTTAAAGTCAAACTCCTCTTTCAATTTTTAGTTAGTTTTTACAATGAATATACTGTTTTGACTAAGTTCACTGATGCGCGCAAAACCGTCAAGTCCTCTCACGCAAGCGTAAGAAAACTTAAAACAGCTTTAGCACGAAATCAATGAAGATCTGAGGAGTATAGAGTCTCCCCGGGTCGTTATGTCCCAGCGAGTTGTGCAATGGATTATCAAACGTTTAGTGATCGAGGAATCTGAACGGGAAAAGGATTTGGATATGATATTAACTACGGAAAAAGCCAACAAATTAAAAACGGCTTAAATGCAAATTAAAGAAAGTTAAAAAGATAAAATCTATTAAATAAACGCTATCACTATATTTAAAGTGATGAACGTTTAAAACCTAAAACGTACGTTTAAATTAAAAATAACGTAAACGTACAAAATAAAAAGTGAAATCTAAGAAATAAAAGTCCTAAAAATGTGAAAAATACATTTTTACTAACCGAATGATAAAAGAAACTTTTTAGAAAAAGAAAATGATTTTTATAACTATTTAATTAATTATTATTAATTAAAAACTATTTTTAACTATTTAATAATTATCTAAAATACAAAAAATTAGGAAATAAAGCTAGAAAAATAAAATTAAGACTTAGAAAAGTCTAAAATATGATAAAACTAATTTTAAAACTGAAAAGATATTTTTTAGACTTTTTATATATTTATTATTAATTTAAAACTATTTAAAACTAATTAAAATGCTAGAAAATACAAATTTAACTAAGAAAAATCTAGAAAAATACTTTTTTGTCTTTTTATATTTATCTAAACTTAATAAAATTGAAAAATTATTTTTTTGAACCTTTTCTGAATTTTTTATATTAAAAGCTAATTAAAAATACTTAAAATCTAATTTAAATTAAGAAAAATAGCAAAACAACTTGGAAAAATCTGAAAATTTCAGGAAAAGTCTAAAATATAATTAGGAATATAAGAAAAATGGAAAAATTGGTGCTTATGTGGAGAAATATGCAACTGCTATGGAAGTGCTTAATGAAATAAGCACTTAATAAGCCAAAAGCTCACCAAAAGCTACCAAACTGAAACATAAGCTGCAATAAGCTAATTTAACTAAAATGCAATGAGTTTCAACAAGCTCATACTACTGATTCACAGGCTAGATCAGATTTGATGTTCTGAGATTTTGACAGAAAACAGATCTAGGGTGCTAACTTTAAGCACTAGCACAAGCTTAGAAATAAGCTAAAAAGGAAAACTATCACTTGGAAATTGGACTAGACCTGGTTGAGACCAGATGCACAAAAATTCAGACCATGGTGAGCCCAAGTGAGCCCTGTGCACCTTGCACAAGATCTTAGCAAAACTCAGTGAGTACTGAGTTTCAGTGAGCAGGGCACATGGTGCTGACTTTGAGCTTATGCAGCAGCTTATCAAAGAAGCTTTAGCCAAAAACAGATATTAGGCCTTATAGACCACCTAGCTGACTACACTTGTGCCAAGTTTCAAGGTCTACAACACTGAAATGAGAACAATGCAATAGCTGGTAATTCTGAGAAAACTGGATCAGACACAACTTGACTTTTTGAAAACAGATTCTTAGTTTGACTTTATTGAGATTTGATCCAATGTTTTGAACTGAATATGATGTTTTGACACTAGAGATGATTACCACAAGCTAGATCTAGATATTATGAGCCTAGATGCAAGTTTTTAGCTACTGTTCTTGACAGAAACAGATTTTAGAGTGATTACAAAGTGATTTTGACTTTTGGATTTTGCAGGAACAAAGTATTGATGGAAATGAGTCTATATGAGCTAAGTAAACTCAAAGCAACAAGATTCATGCAAAGCACAAGCCCTGAACACAACTGGTTCAGCTATTCCAAACACTCCTGTATGCAACAGTTTTGCAATTTAAACTATTCTAATACTGAACAAGCTTAATCCACTGATCAAACTAGACTTACTTACCCTAAATACAACTTTTAAAACAGATTTCAACTATTTTTGACAGAAGAAACAGATTATGCTTTTTAACTAAATAACAACTTACAATTTGTCCATTAGCCACTATGGCTTGAATCCAAGAACCAATGAACTACTATCCTAAATATCAACCCACAGGAACTAAATCAACCCATTTGAATTGCTGCATCAACCCCTGACCACTTTCATAGCCATTTGATCACCTGTTTGACTTTAGTTGACCCGAATACAAAATGAGTTGAAACTTTACTTAAAGCTTATGAAAAGCTATAAAAAGCTTATATAAGCTTATATAAACTTGAAAAGAAGCATTATGAAACTTGCATACAAGACTTTGAAGATAAAAATTGCAACAGTGGACTTAAACAATATGAAATGATCATATAACTGAAATTGGAACTTGAAACTGATTTATATTAATCAAACAACTTAAGAGAGTACAATTTAACAAAATTTAACAGTCTTCCAACTTAAATAAAACTTTTACACTAAAAACGACATTTAACTAAATTTTTATAAAACTAAAACTGCTTCTCTCTTCATCTCTTGCTTTTCTTTTATACCCAATCTCATTCTCTCTCTTCTCTGATGATATCCCACCAATCCTAGCCATTGGATGGCTCAAAACTGATCTCAACCATTCAAAATGATTTTTGGCGCCAATTTTGTTAACTGCCAATTGGGGTTGAGTGAGGGGGGGGGAGGTGTAATTAATGGACCTTGGATGTTAGTTGTGGAGTGGGGAACATGTTTGAGTGATTGGAGAGGAGGGAGGAGGGGGGATGGGGGGAAAGCTAGTTGCAGGGAAGCAGTTGATAAGGTGGACTTTGGCGGGTTTGAGATGTTTGACCAAGATTGACCAGATATAATAACCAAGGGGTCCAAAATGGTAAAGTGGCAGGGGTCCAATAGGTGAAGGCAGGCCAAAATGGATTATGATAGGGTCCAAAATGAGTTAAATGGTTTAATAATCCAAGGACTAAAGGTGTAAATGCTGAATTTGCAAGGACTTGAACTGCCAATCTTGCAAAGATGTTCCAAGGACTTAAAGTGACAATCTTCAAAAGTACAGGGACCAATGTTGCCATTTTCACATTTTCCGGGGACCAATTCTACTAATTTTGAAACTTGAAGGACCATTTTTGTAATTTTCTCAAACTTTTGATATTTTTCACCAAAGGACTTATTTTGACAACTTTTGATTTTAAAAGGACCTTTGGTGACTTTTGCTTTTGAAATTATGGCTCAGGGACTATTTTTGACAATTTATGAAACTTGGGGGACTAAAACTGCCAATTTTGCAAACTTGATACATTTTTCATCTGATTTTGATAATTTTGCATTTGAAACACATAAAACACTGATTTGTGATATTTTGATCATTTTGATGTGTTTCTGAGTGTTTTCAGATGATTTTGCAGTTTATTTTGTACAAAAATGATGAGTATTTAGACACTCATCATTCACAAGTTTTGACAACCAAAAAAAAAGCTTATCTGTTTCTGTCCTGCTCACCAGAACAGCAGCTATAGCTGCTGTTCCAACCCCCTTTTTACAGCTTATTTCATGTCCAAAATTTGCAAAGTTTGTTTTTCTCGCAACCTCACATACCCATTTCAACATATTGATAGTTTATTTGCATGTAGGTTAAGTTTATTTAGCTTAAAATTTGCACCAATAATCTGCATTTGGCCATTTTTTTGGTTTCTGGTTCAGTCCCATACGTCCCATATCCAGCTGTTCATAGCTTATTTATAAGCGGTCCTAGGCTTATCTTTAGGTCCCAAGTAGTTTTTTAGGTAGCCCCCTATCCCTAGTGTGCATAATAGGTTCCTTGTAGGATTTAGGAGCATCTTGGTAGCTTATTTTTAGGCCCAAACTTGCCCCATACCTGCTGTTTTCACAGCAGACCAATAGCCTCCACAGCAGACTAAAGTTGCTCATTTTTTTAGTTTAATTGCTTATCTTTAGCTTAATTTGGTTCCTTAGGTGCTTGTTAGTTGGTGTAGGATAGATTTGATTAGCATTAGCTTATTAGAAGTTAGTTATTTAGCATAATTGTAATGCTTATTTGTCCCCTTTTAGTTTAAGGTTTCCCCCCTAGTGTAGCTCAATCCAAATGCTTATTTCCCTTTATCCTTTGTCTACTCTCATCAATTTTAGCTTATCAGTATACTGAGTTTGTATTATCATGCTTGTTTAGTTTGAATCATCATTCCATTTGCTTCTTTGTAGTTTTTCTTTAGCTTTTGAAAACTGCCTAAGGGTGTGTACTTTAGCTTGTCATAACTGTTGGTAATCAAGCAGTTCAAACTGCTTATTTTAAAATGTTGTTAAAAAAGTTTTCACAAAAAGTCTTTGGTTTTGTCTTATAATTAAGTTTCAAAAAGAAAAAAAAATATATATATAACTTGGCAAAAAGTGGTGCACAGATTCGAACCTGTGACCCCCTGGTTCTCAAGCACGCACACAGCAACCCCACACCATAACCAACTGCTCCAACTCTTTTTCCTTGTCATATTTCACTCAAACAAATTCCTTAAATACATTTTTGTTTTTAGTTTTTAAACTTATTAAGCAGTTTAGCTTTTTAACAACTTATATGATGCTTAGTTTTCGAACTCAATATTTTTCTTAGATTTAGCATTTAGCAAACTAGTTTTCATAAATTTTTCAGATTTTTCAAAATTAGTTTAGCATTTTTAATTAATTAATTAGATTAAAATCGTTTTTAATTCATAATAAATAAAATAAAACTCGAAAAAATTCTCGGCTTTTTCCTAAATTTATTTTTAGTTATTTTGGGTTCCCTTGCCTTAATTACATTCCCGTTCCTTAATTTTTCACTTTCATAGCTCGTTTTTAAGAATTCTCGTATTTCCACAAAAGTCATTTTCATAAAAGTTGCTCATTTTCAGGAGTAAAATAGATTTATAAAAGAAAAATCAAAAACATAATTTTAAAAATAGTGATAGCGTTTATTTAATATAATTTAGCTTTTTAATTTTCTTTAATTTGCATTTAAGCCCCTGTAATTTATAAACTTTCTTTAGGTATAATTATTCCAAATTCACAACCCTTTTCTCGTTCAAATTCTCCCGATCACTATTCATTTGATTATTCTCGCACAGCTCGTTGGGACATAACGACCTGGGGAAACACTATACTCCTCTTGATCTTCATTGCATTTGGTTCCAGACTGTTTGAAGTTCGTTACGGTTGACCATTGACAAGTGGTCAGCTTGTGTGACAGAACTTGACCATCTGGGAGCGAATCAAAATTTTGGCGCCGCTGCCGGGGAGCTGTGCTAATTATCTTCCGTTTAGCATATTAGTGATTTGAATATTCACTCCTTGTTCATACCATCCATCTATATCTATATATATTTTCTTATAAAAAATCCAAAAAAAAAAACCCAAAAACATCTTAAAACATATAAAACACAAAAATATTTTTCTTTTGTTTCTACATATATATAAATCAAAAACCCAAACAGATTTTCTTTCTTATTTTTACAAAATGTTTATCCAAAAATGCAAAAATATCCATCTTTACCCTCTCACATCTTTGATTCTTCATCCCTACCTCTCTGAAAACATGTGATTCTTTCTATGTCTTATCCTCACCCTCTTGGTTGTCAATGGTGTGGTGGTCCTTATAATGGTGGCAATTGCCCCAGTTGTAGCATGGTGGAATCAGGAAACGGGTCTGTCTATAACCAAGATCCCTATTCCTACCATAACACAACTGATTTATTCCATCAGCTACCACACTGTGAGACTCAGCAGTTTTACTGTTGTCAGTACTGTGGTGGTTCACACTCCAGTTCTGATTGTCAATCGGGAAACACGCTTGTCTATGAGCAGGTTCCTGATAACAATTATGACTACTACACATATAACTCACAGCCACATCAGTTTTACTGTTGTGAGTATTGTGGATGTCCACACTGTATCTCTGATTGTCAAACAAGGAATCTATTTCCTTGTAACAATTACGACTCTTCGTATCATAACCAACCTCTACAGTACCAAATGAATCAGGCACCACCTCAGCCTGAGCCACTTCCTCAAAATCTTCTCCTTGATCTTTTGGATTTAGTGAAAGATTTGAAGGAATGTAAACATTCCCAAGATAATCCAAATCAAAAATCCATGGAAGAATTGTTAGCTGAAGAGCAGGCTGCTAAAATAAATTCCCAAATTGCGTTTGAAAAATCTATTAGGGAATCAATTGCAAAAGAAAAAGCAGCCAGATCTAGCTCTCAATTTCGTTTTATTCCTGATGACAGTGATGATGAGGATACACTTGATATCCTTGAATTCTATAAAGATTCATCAAGTTCATCAGATGATATCCCAGCAGTTGAGATTCATTCTCAAACAACTGCTATCACACCCGAGGTTCACACTCACTCTCTGAGCATGGGGGACGAGCATCTTGACACTGTTCCTGAAAAGGAATCGGACGAATTCATAAAGTCTAGTGTTGAGAACCTTGTCCAAATCCCAAGAGAGTCACAGGGAATTCTCGAGCATTTGTGTGATATCCCTACCCCTCTTGTCTTCCCAAAAGATCATGTTAAGATGTTCTCCGATTCTGATGATGATGATTCGTTGTCTTGTGGAGACATCGTTTATGTAGAAGATTTACCTTCTGAGCTTGTTAACTTAGAAGAAGAGAATGATGAAGTTACTGACACTGAAATCAAAGATGAAGCACTTCGTGCAACATTATTGAATGTTAATCTTCTCATTTCTAGAATCGAGGCTTTTAATGAAAAGCCTATTTCATCTCATATCCCCATTAAGGATAGTGACATTCTTTCCGATGACTCTATTCCGGAAATGAAAGCCTTCTGTTTTGATAATATGGGAGAGAAGATTAGTGGCAGTACCACTTTTCATTCTCATAATTCTCTCCCCAATTATGAATCATTTACATTGGAGGAGTTCACTAGTGAACCCACTCATATCAATTCTGAATATGATTCATTCACCTTCAAGGAGTTCTCAGATGAACTCATTCATATCATATCTCCGCCGGAGTATGATAATTTCTACTTTGATCTAGACACTCCCATAATATGTCTTGATCAAGCGAGCTTAACTGATTAGATTCATGAAACTATGAATTCTCCTATTGAGAATGAAGAGTTAGTCATGATTTCTATCATGATTTTCTTTGTTTTCTTCATATATTCTGTCACTTCTCCTGTTCTTCACTCCTTCGGGAATGAAGACATTATCTTTTATCCCGGCATTTCCATGTACCATTATCTTGAGCCGGGAATATATCTCATCGGTGTGGAACTTTCACGCGCTTCAAATGTTTGTCCAAACATCTTGAATGAAAGTCCGATGGAGATTGTTTCTTCCACTTTGCTTCCCCATGAACCAATGAATTCGGGGTCGAGTCAAGCTAGCGACTCGGTAATCAAAAACAGTAGTTAAACATGGGTTTTCACCCGTGTGTACCACCCTAGTGTGGGGGAGTTTCCCCCCGCTGTTGTATATAAGTTTTCACCAAAAAAAAAAAAAAAAAAATCTTTCAAATAATGGCCGTAGTATTTCCCTTTTACGTTCTCAGTTTCGGCATAACCGCCGGTACTTTGAATATTGAGGGCAATATTCATTTCTAGTGTGGGGGGGAATTCTCACGAATTTTATCATAAAATTATACCGCCCAATTCCCCCATTTTTGGCCAATTTTTTTTTTTTTTTTTTTTTTTTTTTTTTTTTTGGAGTAAGTGTTTTGCACTTACTCAGCTTATGGTTATCAGTCCGCCATGTCTAATAAACAAAAGGATTGGCTAATCCAGGAGCAAACGGCTCTTGGTAAAGATATCTCAAATCCGTTGACGGCTTGCAATTTGCCCAAAATTGTATGGTGTTCAGCTCACCATATCTTTAATTAGTGAAGAGTTGGCTAGCCCGCAAGTTTATGGCTTGTGGTAAAGGCAGTGGAAAACCATAATTGGTAATCAGCTCACCAAAGATATTTTATCTAAGATTTGGCTAGTCCAGAAGCAAACGGCTTCTGGTAAAGACAAATCAAAACCGTTGGAAGCTGGTGATTTGCTCAAAATCATTTGGTTATCATTGTACCAAGGTTCTTACTTGAACTAAAACATTTGGCTACTCCAGAAGTGATGGCTTTTGGTAAAGAGATTCAAATCCATTAAGTTTTCTCAAAAGATTGCTAGGGACTAGCAATAGTTTAGTGTGGGGGATTGATGAGTGTGTAAATACTCATCATTTTTGGTCAAATCTGAACTGCAAAACAATTAAAAACGCTCAGAAATGCATCAAAATACTGAAAATATCCCAAAATTTGCATAATTGGCAGTTTCAGTCCCCCAACTTTCAAAAAATGGCAACTTTAGTCCTTGGAATTTCAAATATTGATAGAATTTACCCCTGGACATTTTAAATTGGAAAATGAAAATTTTTAATCCTTTGGTAATTCTAATTTGTCATTTTTGGTCCTTATGAGAATTTTTGGAAAATTACAGTTTCAGTCCCCCGACTTTCAAATCTTGACAAAATCAATCCCTGAGCATTTGTTTTGGAATAAAAGTCAACCCAAGTCCTTTAAGAATCAAAATTTATCAAAAATGATCCTTGGGTAAAAAGTTTGGAGAATTGTCATGTTTAGTCCCTCAAGTTTCAAATTTGGAAAATTCAGTCCTAGGATTATTGGAGATTGTCAAAACCAACCCTTGAACACATTATCGGAATTTACATTCGTGGTCCCTGAATTTTCAGTTTTGGCAAGATTGGTCTTTTAAGTAATATTCGGATCCATAGTTAGTCCTAAGTCCAATTCTATTATTAACCATTTTACCAACCGGCCCAACTCTTATCCTAGGCCCAATACCCATTTACCCAGTCCACCCGTTTCACCCAACCTGGTCAAACCCTAATGGTTAACATCCACTCTCCCCAGTCTCTTCTTTCTTCGTTTCCCGCCACAACACACAAACCAGACTCAACAATTAATAATCTTTCCCTCCCATCTCACTGACACACTCAACCTCTCTTTTCCTGCTTTCCCTCTTCACCCACTACCTGCAAAACCACTCTCTCCCCATCATTCTTATCCCCCACTGATTACCAAGCTAAGTGAAACCCCACAACCCACATGGTCTTCTTGCCATGTTGGCAATCCAACACACTCCCATTGGAGCTCTTAAAGTGAACGGCTAGGATTCAACCTTGGGCTCCAAGATTAAGATTGAAGGCTGAGATTGAAGCAAAAGAAGCACACAAGCTGCAACCAAGACCTAGCTTTTAGACTAGTGTAAATAGAGAGCTTGTAAGCCTTTCAAAGGCAGTAGGGCTTTTAGTAGTTTTTAATTTAGTTTTCTGTAATGTTATTTAATTAATGAAAAAGTTTTTATTTCTTTCAAATTTCTCTTTACAGCTTATTTTGCTAATAAGCACTTAAGTGCTTATTAGCTTATTGTTTCTTATTCTCAGTTTTAAAGTCTACTTTCAAGTTGTCATAAAGTCTGTTTAAGTAAAAATTACAAACTCTCTTCTTGAAATCAGTTTTTAACCGGTGTTTGGCATTAGCTTATTTAAGGTACCAAATAGCTTTTTTACCCATCTTGATTGTTAAAGTCAAACTCCTCTTTCAATGTTTAGTTAGTTTTTACAATGAATATACTGTTTTGACAACCAAAAAAAAAGCTTATCTGTTTCTGTCCTGCTCACCAGAACAGCAACTATAGCTGCTGTTCCAACCCCCTTTTTACAGCTTATTTCATGTCCAAAATGTGCAAAGTTTGTTTTTCTCGCAACCTCACATACCCATTTCGACATATTGATAGTTTATTTGCATGTAGGTTAAGTTTATTTAGCTTAAAATTTGCACTAAAAATCTGCATTTGGCCATTTTCTTGGTTTCTGGTTCAGTCCCATACGTCCCATATCCAGCTGTTCATAGCTTATTTATAAGCGGTCCTAGGCTTATCTTTAGGTCCCAAGTAGTTTTTTAGGTAGCCCCCTATCCCTAGTGTGCATAATAGGTTCCTTGTAGGATTTAGGAGCATCTTAGTAGCTTATTTTTAGGCCCAAACTTGCCCCATACCTACTGTTTTCACAGCAGACCAGTAGCCTCCACAGCAGACTAAAGTTGCTCATTTTTTAGTTTAATTGCTTATCTTTAGCTTAATTTGGTTCCTTAGGTGCTTGTTAGTTGGTGTAGGATAGATTTGATTAGCATTAGCTTATTAGAAGTTAGTTATTTAGCATAATTGTAATGCTTATTTGTCCCCTTTTAGTTTAAGGTTTCCCCCCTAGTGTAGCTCAATCCAAATGCTTATTTCCCTTTATCCTTTGTCTACTCTCATCAATTTTAGCTTATCAGTATACTGAGTTTGTATTATCATGCTTGTTTAGTTTGAATCATCATTCCATTTGCTTCTTTGTAGTTTTTCTTTAGCTTTTGAAAACTGCCTAAGGGTGTGTACTTTAGCTTGTCATAACTGTTGGTAATCAAGCAGTTCAAACTGCTTATTTTAAAATGTTGTTAAAAAAGTTTTCACAAAAAGTCTTTGGTTTTGTCTTATAATTAAGTTTCAAAAAGAAAAAAAAATATATAACTTGGCAAAAAGTGGTGTGATGAGTGCTTATTCAATCATCATTTTTGGTCAAATCTGAACTGCCAAACATCTAAAAACACTCCGAAATGCATCAAAATACTGAAAATATCTCAAAATTGTGTTTTATATGTTTCAGATGTAAAATTATTGAAAACAAATGAAAAACGAACAAAGTTTGCATAATTGGCAGTTTCAGTCCCCCAACTTTCAAAAATGGCAACTTTAGTCCCTGTAATTTCAAAGATTGACATAATTCACCCCTGGACATTTTAAATTGGAAAATAAACATTTTTAGTCCTTTGGTAATTCAAACTTGTCAAAATTGATCCTGTTGATAAATTTTGGAAAATTACAAGTTTAGTCCTTTGAGTTTCACAAATGACAGATTTGGTCCTTGGATTATTGGAGATGGTCAAGTTTAACCCTTGGAGTATAATTTCAGAATGTTCATGATTGGTCCTTGGAAATTCAGTTTTGGCATGTTTAGTCCCTAAATATTAAATGGATTCAATATCTAATCCGGTCCAAACCCAAATCCATATCTCCCCAACCCAGCCCAATAACAACCCACGACCCATTTTTTAATACCCAACCCAGCTTTTTCTAATCCTAACCCGACCCTCTCCTCTTTTCCCTCCCAAACATCTTCCCTTTCTCTGTTACTCAGAAAATCCTCTAATACACAGAACCCTAAAACCTCACCATCTCTTTTACCCAACATCACCCAACCCCAAAACACTCAACCCACCTTCACCCCTTTTACCCAGTTAACCCCATATCCCAAACCTACTATCCCTTTTTCCCACTGCCACCTAAGCAATCCAAGTCAAAAAGCTCCAAAGGGATGGCTCAGATTCATGCTCACATATACATACTTGATGGATGGTCTGGATCAATTCAAGAAAGCACAAAGTGAGTTTTGTCTTGCTGCCCTCACAGGAGAAACACAAGAGTGAAGACCTTGAAGACTAAGATTTTAGTATAAATAGGAGTATTGTAGCCAAGTTATAAGGCACCTCTTTTCTTAGTTTTTAAAAATCAGTTTTATGTTTTTTTTATTGTAATGTTACTTTTAAATTAATGAAAGCAATCCTTTTTTAGTTAACTGTTACAAAATTTTTTGCATTCAGTAGAATATAAATCTCCAAATTGGTGTGAAATATGTTGCATTTCAGAGGTTATCAAAGTAGTTTCAACTTCTGAGTTTGAAACATTTGTTAAAGAGTGTTTGGGACAAAGAGAAAAGTGGTCAAAATATTGCTTTTTACCCGTTTGACTTTTGTAGTCAAACAAGTTTTGAGCTTAGTAGTCACTTGTTTTGGTTTGGAAAAAAGTTTTACAAGTTTTCAAAGGTTTCAAGTTTGCTTTGGTTTCCAAAACGTTGATTTCTGTCAGTTTTCATTAGCAGATTAAACCAAGTTTTTGATGAGATGAAAATTTATAAAAAATAAAAATCACTAGTTCAGTAGGTTATCTAACTTGGGTCAAAAGGGAAAAATTCAAAAAAATCTTTTGAGGGGTCTGCCATTGGGTCAAATTGGGTCAGTTACCAAGACTAATGTTCTGTGCAGGTTGCTTCAGCCCAACCCAAGCTGTTTTCAGCTTATTCTCAAGCTGTAAACAGCTTATTTTTTTACCACCATTTAGCTTTTTAGGATCTTAACTGTGCTAACCTTAAGTTTTTCAGCTTGTTCCTGAATTCTCAGCTTGTTTCTCAGCTTAAAAATAAGCTTAAAATGCCACAGTGGGCTGTTTCAGACTGCAAGTCACAAGCTCAGGTCATGCCCTTTTCATCATAGCTTATCAGTAGGTTTCTAGCGTATTTAGTTATTGTAAAAGCTTTTAGATAAATTAGACTAGTTTCTTTAGGATTTAGCTTATTTGCTTCCCTTAATGCTTGTTTAGTCCCTTATTTGCTTATGTTTAGGATCCCTTAGTATAGAAATTTTCCCAACTGTTTTCCCTTATTTAGTATAACTTTAGGTTGATTTGTTTAGATTTGTAGCCCTTAAGTTAGTATTGATAGTTTTCCAATTAGCAGTTCAAGTTCAAAATTTTGTAAAAGGAGTGTTTGGCAAACTATTTTTCCAACAGTTTTCCTTCTTGAATCAAGTTTTTAAATCACCATAAGACTTGTTTGGGGTTGTTTCTCTCAGATCAGTCCCAATAAGCTGTCAAAACAGCTTATTGGGAAGGTTGCTACAAAACGTTCTTTAACAAAAAGCTTAATATTAAGTCCTATTTTCAGCTCCAAAAAGAAAAAATCTTAAAAAAAATGTTTTGCAAAAAACTGGCATAGCTGGGACTCGAACCCACGCCATCCAGCCCACACACCACACACTTACCATTCGCCCTTGGGACTTGTCTCATTCAAATATTGCAACATCTAATATATAACCTTCATTTGCAGTTTTAGTTTTAAGCACTTCTTCGCTTATTTGGTAGCTTATTTGCATAACAACATACTGTTTTTGATGAGTGCTTATTCACTCATCATTTTTGGTCAAATCTGAACTGCAAAACATCTAAAAACACTCCGAAATGCATCAAAATACTGAAAATATCTCAAAATTGTGTTTTATATGTTTCAGATGCAAAATGTTTAAAATCAGATGAAAAATGAACAAAGTTTGCTTAATTGGCAGTTTCAGTCCCCCAACTTTTAAAAATGGCAAATTTAGTCCCTAGAATTTCAAAGAATGACGGAATTCACCCCTGGACATTTTAAATTGAAAAATAAACATTTTTAGTCCTTTGGTAATTCTTACTTGTCAAAATTGATCCTTTTGATAAATTTTGGAAAATTACAATTTTAGTCCTTGGAATTTCACAATTGGCAAAAATAATCCTCAACTTATTTGAAATTCACAAGATTGGTCCTTGGAAAGCATTTTCAGAATTTACATGAGTAGTCCTTGGATTTTCGAATTGTACACTTTTGGTCCCTTAACTACTAAATGTGTTCAAATATTATCCTAGTCCAATAACTACCCTTAACCCAATCCAAGCCCAATACCTGGTCCAGTCCAACCCTTTGACCCGGTCAAACCCATATCCACACCCGGTCAAGCAATAACAAACCCACCCACCTCTGTCTTCTCCACTTTCCTGCCCAAGCATACCACAAACCCAGAACCCTAGAATCTCCTTTCTCTGCTTCCCAAAACATCCCACCTCCCCAAACACTCCACCTCCATATAATCCTTTTACCCAACTACACCACTACCCAAAACCACCTTAATCCTTTTACCTGGATTTTCCCAAAACCCAAACCCACTATCAACCTTCCCCCTCCTCTTTCCCACTCCACCTCAGCAATCCATGTTCAAAAGTACTAGTGGACGGCTCAGATATGTCTCATATGGTACCTACCAATTGGATGGTCAAGATTGAAGGAAGATATGCACAAGTTTGGTCCTTAGTTGTTTTGGTCTCTTTGCACTCACACAGGAAACACAAGTGATGAAGACTGGAAGACCTAGTTGTAGTATAAATAGGACCTCTTGTAGCCATTCATTGGCACCCCTAGTTTTTTCTTAAAAAAAAAAGCTTTAGTTTTCTTGTATCTTAGTATTATTGTAATTTCTTTTCAATCAATGAAAGTCCTTTTCTCAGTTTTATGTTTTGTTAAATATTTATCTTAGCTCATTGAAAAACTTGTTAGAAGATTTTAGCTCCATCACAAAAAAAGTGGCAGTGTTAGTTTTTGCTTAAAGGGGTGTTTGGCTTATGCATACTTTGGTCTCAAAACACAATTTTATCCACTTTGACTTCGCAAGTCAAAGTCATTTTAATGTTAATATGGAGTTGGTGAAATTTTGAGATTGGACTACCAAGTTTATGTCAGTTTGGGTGGCTAAAGAAAAGGGTGTTTTTTTTTTTGGAATTTTAGATCTGCACAGGACAGCAGCCTGCGCTGCTGTTCGTGGGTTTTTTTCTCAGCTTATTTGAAGCTCAACATTGGCAAATTTTGTTTTTATCAAGCCCTTGTATCACCAACTCATCCTAGTTTAAATTTTATGCACCAAAGAATCTCTCAACTTAGTTTAAATTGAAGTTAAAATCTGTCCCTCACCCGTTTTTTGTTCAGCATCAGTAAAAAAAAAAGGGGGTCTTAAGTCATCTTTACAGCTTATTTTTAAGCTGTGCATTTGCTCTTCTTGCCTACCACTTAGCTTAATTTGATAATCCAATGTACTAACTTTGTTTTTGTAGCTTTCATTTGGTTGGAATCTCCCTTTTCAGCTTATGAATAAGCTCTAAAACAGACCCCTTGGGCTGTTTTCAGCCTGCACAACTGCAACCACAAGCTCAGGTCACACCATTTTTCTTCAGTAGTTTACCAGCTTATTTAAGGACTTGAATATAGTTTTTAGGTAACTTGGCCTTAGAAGCTTAGCTCAGTTTCACCTCTAGTTCCTTAAGTGCATTTGGATAGTTTCCTTGTAGCCTGCAATCTCAGTTAGGACTTCCATAGTTTAAGCTTCATATCCAAACTGTTGTCCTCTTTTTTTTGCAATAGGCTTAATGTTATCAAGTTTAGTTTAGTTTGATTTCCATTGCTATACACTGCTCATTGCTCAGTTGGACCAAAAAGTCATTAAGGGAGTGTTTGGTTGTGTTCATTTAAAACCAGCTTCTATCTTATAAGTAAGTTCAAAAAAAAAGGGAAAGAGTTGTGTTTAGAGTTGTTGTTTAAAATTGTTAACTGTAACGAATTGTTCAAATTTGCACTCAATAAGCTGTCATTACAGCTTATTGAGAAAGTTTTATAAGTTAATAGTTTGGACAAAGGTGTTGCTTTGATTGCTGTATCAAGATTCACAAAGAAAACCAAAAAAAAAAATTGTTTGCAAAAAAGAGTCACCTGTGGGATTCGAACCCAGGTCACTCTCCTCACTCAGATACCCAACGCAACACCTCCCAACCAACTGCCCTTGGGACTTTTATCAGCTATAGTTTGCATAATAAATCTCTTAAGGACACCTTAGCAGTTTTAGCTTTAAGCTCTTTTGAGCTTATTTTCGACTTATTTTCTCAAACAACCACCAAATTTCTTAATTTTCTTAGAACTAGCATAGCTTAAAGTAGTTTTCTGTAATTTTTCAGAATTTTCAAAAGTAGTTTAGTATTTTTAATCAATTAATTAGTGTTAAATCGTTTTTAATTCGTAGAAAATAATTTAAAAGTCAAAAAAATATTCCGCTTTTTCCTAAAATTATTTTTAGTCAAATAGATCGTAGGAAAATTGATTTCACACCCGTAGCCCTTAAATTGCAAAATTTTTACGTTTATGGCTCGGGTTGTTTTCCCGTTTTTACGTTTTTGCGTTTTAGCACCCTAGGACTTAGTGTAGCTTCGTTTTATCATTACTTAGGTTTAGTGATAGTTTAATTTTAGTTTATTAGGGTTCCCTTGCCTTAATTACTTTCCCGTTAATTAATTTGTAGAATTCGTAATCATATCCAAATCATTAAAATCCAATTCAAGTCCATAATCACGAAACTCAACGAATCCTTCCATTCACACCTCGTTGGGACACGACCCGGGAAATCACTTTTCCGGTATCACTTTTATCACACCCGTGAGGTTTGGCACGTTGACCTTTTTCCTAAAGGGTTAATTTGTCGAATTTTACGGTTATTTTGATATACGTTGATATTGTGTTTTTCACCACTCACTTCACAACGAATCAAATTTTGGCGCCGCTGCCGGGGAGGTGTGTTGCGACAATATCGTGAAGTTTTTGCGATTAGTGACTTGAAGAACCTTCCTCGTGAAGTTATTGTTTTTTTATAAAAATACAAAAATACAAAAATATTTTTCTTTTCTTTGTATATATATGTAAAAGATTAAAAATACAAAAATATTTTCCTTGTTGTTTTAAATAAATAGAAGACACAATCAAAATAACATTCTTAACTGAGGTGTTATCATTATAAGTTCCCGAACAAAAGATTTAAAACTTGCCTTTGTGTCGCTCGTGTTTTGGTTTACTTTTAGCGGTTTAACAAACTGTGTGAGGGGTATAAGAACGGCCTGACATTAAATTGCGGCTGAAAAGAGACGGGTTTTTAATAAGCTTCACGCTGACCTACAAAGTCTCTCCGCTCCTTTGTGCGTTTTACTTATAGAAGTGATCATTTCACGTGGGATTATTGGTTTAAGTTCACTGTCGTTTTGCCTCGATTTTGTTTTAATTGGATTTGTTATTATAAAACCCAAAAAGATTCTTCGTTCCCCGTTTTCATAATTCTCGTGTTTCCTCGAGTTACGTCTAGTGCATGCGCACTCGTTCTTCTAGATCATTGAGCCCTTTTCGTGATCTAGTAGAAATTCCTAAAAGACGTTCTCATAGACGTGCTGCCCGAATAGTCGAACCCGAGATTCGTACTATTTCAAACAACAATATGGCAGACGAACGAACTATGGCGGAGATGCTCCAGGCACCCACTGAGGGTTATGGAGATGCCATCGTTTTACCACCAATCAATTCCGATCACTTTGAATTGAAGACGCATTTGATCTAACTTGTGTCTACAAATCAATTCCACGGGTTTGATCGAGAAGACCCGTATGCACACATCCGTTGGTTTAACAAGTTGACCTCAACTATCAATTACAAGGATGTGCCACAAAAAGTGATCAAATTAATGCTCTTTCCGTTCTCACTTGAGGGGGCATCCCGGATTTGGCTGGAAAAAGAACCCCTTCGATCCATCGAAACTTGGGAGGATCTTGTTCAAAAGTTTGTCAATTATTTCTTTCCTCCATCAAAGACGACTAATCTTAAAAATGAAATTTCTGGATTTCGTCAAAACTTCGATGAAAACTTTGGAGAGGCATGGGAGAGATTCAAAGATCTCCTCAGGAAATGCCCCCATCATGAATTCACGGAGCTTCAACAAGTTAATATCTTTTATAATGGGTTGAACGGTAACGATCAAGATTCTTTGAACGCAGCCGCCGGTGGCAATATCTTGAATCGTAAGCCTAAAGATGTGATTGAGATTTGCGAAATAAAATCAAAAGTTCCTATTTCTCGCAACAAATCAAATATTCCGAACACTCCTGCTTCTTCATCCGGTAACTCTTCCGAGTTAGCCGCTCTAACGGACGTCATCCGTTGTATGATGAAAGAGGTAAAGGAAATCAAAAGCGAAATTCATAAACCGGAACCAATCAAAGCCGTGAACAAGGTGTGTGAAACTTGTAGTGGTCCACACGCGTATTATGATTGTCCAGCAACCGATGCTTCTTTTTACCAAGCTCCTGTAGCTTCTGTAAACCACAATCAATACCGACCACAAGCTGATCCTCAATACCGTGCACCTAGCGGTATGACACCACCTGGTTTTCCCCCTGTGCAAAACCATGGCAATCAGAATCGTTTTGTTCCAAATCAAGGACAAAATTTCAATAACTCTCAAAATTTCAATCAGAACCGGAACAATTTCAACCAACCATATCAAGCTCCTAATCAACAAAGTTATCAACAACCTTCTCAAGCTCCCATACCAAATGACTTCATGAAAATTACTGAGTCAAGCATACGTTCAATGCAAACTCAGATCAATAACATGAGGGTTGAGCTAAAAAAGGAAATTGATACCACTATGTCTCGGCAGACAAATGAGTTGAAGAATATGATGAGCAGTTTCATGAACATGAATATGAACAAAGCTTCGTCATCTTCTGGAGGACTCCCAAGCAATACAGTTCCTAATCCAAATGCCGAATTGAAAGCCGTCACCACTCGTAGTGGTAAGACGCACAATGGACCTTCGACTCCAATGCCCCCTCCTCCTGTGGCAATGAGTCAAGTTACCAAGGATACAACGGACAAGGTGCAATTCTCAAGCCCACGAAGTACCGCACACGTCCCACCTTCGGTAATCCAAGCTTTAAGTCCGGAACCCGAAGTTCCGAAGAAAAATCTTGAGCCAGAAAACACTTCCGTCCCGGCTCAAAAGTCTAGTCAGCTTCCTTACCCATCAAGATTGCATGATGAGAAGCTCAAAGACAAAACCAAAGAGCAAATGGAAAAATTTTTCCAAATTTTCAATGAACTGCACTTTGATATAAACTTCGTTGATGCTCTCGTTCTAATGCCCAAATTTGCATCCACGCTTAAAAGCTTGCTGACCAACAAAGATAAGTTATCTGAGATGGCTAAAACCCCTCTCAATGAGCAATGCTCAACGGTCATTCTCAAGAAGCTTCCCAAAAAGCTTGAAGACCCCGGCAGGTTTTTAATCCCGTGTGATTTCTTGGGGATGGTTCAATGCTCCGCCTTGGCCGATCTTGGCGCTAGCATTAACCTCATGCCACTCTCAGTATGGAAAAAATTGTCTCTTCCTAAACTCACACCCACTTGTATGACACTCGAGCTAGCGGACCGTACCCAAACTCGTCCACTTGGGATAGCCGAGGATGTCGTGGTGAAAGTAGGAAAGTTTCACTTTCCTACTGACTTTGTTGTAGTAGACTTTGATGCAGATACTAGAGTTCCCCTCATCTTAGGGAGAGCTTTCTTGAGAACGAGCCGTGCTCTAATCGATGTATTTGCTGAAGAGTTGACCATACGGGTTGACAACGAAGAACTCACGTTTAATATCAACCAGAACTCCAAACCTCTATACAAACATAGTGTTGCCACAATTGATCAAAAATCTAAAAGAATCAATGCAACACTCTCAAATTTCACGGTTAAAAGGAGTCATGAAAAACATGCTGAGCTAAAAGCTTTGAAAATCAACCCTGGTTCAAACAAATGGTTTGAAAGTTATACCAAGGAAGTCCAGAGTGTTCTTGATGATGATGATCTTGAATCAGAGACTTTATCGGAAGTGGTGGAAATTGCTAGCTCTAAGAGCACACCACTTGTCCCACCTCCGGAATCAGTTTATCGCATCGAGTTTGTTAACTCTGTGAATGAAACCAAACTCTCTTCGGTTTCATCTGGATTGGATGATGATGTTTATGATCCAATGGGAGACATTCTCCCCGTTGAAGAATTACTCAAAAATGATCCATCATCCCCTAGTCTCATTATTTCCGACTCTTCCATCCCTTCTCTCACGTCTGATGAGGAAGATGACAACTTTTGGAATGAAGTCGATTCCTTTCTTAGTGATGAGTCGATTCCTGCAGGAATTGATAATACTTACTTTGATTCGGAGGGAGACATCCTTTTTCTGGAAAATCGGTTGAATGAAGAACCATTTCCAACCCTCCCTCCTTGACATCTTATTGACAATCACCATATAAGCTTCAAGTTTAAGCTTAAAAATGTCAAAAATGGTGATTTGCTTCTCTCTAATGAGGAATGGACTTGCATTCTCATGTACGTCTTTATTCCATTCTTCACAGATGGTGTGGTTGCTCTTTCCCTTTTCTCTTTCGGGAATGAGGACACCATCTTTGACCCCGGTATCATCCTTTATAGTTTCTACTATTAACAATACCGCGGTTGTATCTCGTCGGTGTGGAACTTTCTGATGTTCATATGTTTATTAACACTGTGAACGAAAGTCCGATCGAGATTGGTTTTCCACGTTACTTTCCCCATGAACAAATGAATACGGGGTCGAGTCAAGCTAGCGACTCGGGAATCAAAAACAGTAGCATGCCATATGGGTTTTCACCCATATTTCTGATTTCTTTCTACTTTCTACCACCCTAGTGTGGGGGGGGAGGTTGCCCCACATCTTTGTAAAAAAAAAAAAAAAAAAAAAAAAAAAAAAAAAAAAAAAAAAAAAAAACCTTTCAAATAATGGCCGTAGTATTTCCCTTTTACGTTCTTTGTTTCGGCATAACAGCCGGTACTTTGAATATTGAGGGCAATATTCATTTCTAAGTGTGGGGGGGAATTCTCACGAATTTTATCATGTATTATCCACCCAATTCCCCCGTTTTTGGCCAAATTTTTTTTTTGGAGTAAGTGTTTTGCACTTACTCAATTGGTTATCAGTCCGCCTTGTCTAATAAACTAAAGGATTGGCTAATCCAGGAGCAAACGGCTCTTGGTAAAGATATCTCAAATCCGTTGACGGCTTGCAATTTGCCCAAAATTGTATGGTATCCAGCTCACCATATCCTTAAAAGTGAAGAGTTGGCTAGCCTGCAAGTTTATGGCTTGTGGTAAAGACAGTTGGAAAACCATAATTGGTAATCGACTCACCAAAGATAATATTGATAATTTATCTAAGAGTTGGCTAGTCCAGAAGCAAACGGCTTTTGGTAAAGACAAATCAAAACCGTTGAAAGCTGGTGGTTTGCTCAAAATCACATGGTTATCAGTGTACCATAGTTCTTACTTGAACTGAAACATTTGGCTACTCCAGAAGTAATGACTTTTGGTAAAGAGATTCAAATCCATTAAGTTTTCTCAAAAGATTGCTAGGGACTAGCAATGTTTTAGTGTGGGGGATTTGATGAGTGCTTATTCACTCATCATTTTTGGTCAAATCTGAACTGCAAAACATCTAAAAACACTCCGAAATGCATCAAAATACTGAAAATATCTCAAAATTGTGTTTTATATGTTTCAGATGCAAAATGTTTAAAATCAGATGAAAAATGAACAAAGTTTGCTTAATTGGCAGTTTCAGTCCCCCAACTTTTAAAAATGACAAATTTAGTCCCTGGAATTTCAAAGAATGACGGAATTCACCCCTGGACAATTTAAATTGAAAAATAAACATTTTTAGTCCTTTGGTAATTCTTACTTGTCAAAATTGATCCTTTTGATAAATTTTGGAAAATTACAATTTTAGTCCTTGGAATTTCACAATTGGCAAAAATAATCCTCAACTTATTTGAAATTCACAAGATTGGTCCTTGGAAAGCATTTTCAGAATTTACATGAGTAGTCCTTGGATTTTCGAATTGTACACTTTTGGTCCCTTAACTACTAAATGTGTTCAAATATTATCCTAGTCCAATAACTACCCTTAACCCAATCCAAGCCCAATACCTGGTCCAGTCCAACCCTTTGACCCGGTCAAACCCATATCCACACCCGGTCAAGCAATAACAAACCCACCCACCTCTGTCTTCTCCACTTTCCCTGATGAGTACATTTAAGACTTTTACGAAAGGTTCCTGGTTAGAACACTTAAAGTTTATTCAACTCCTAATAAAAACGGTTAACACTTTAAGGTTCCTGATTTTAACATTAAAAGGTTTTAAATAGTTTTCCTAGTTAAAACTGTTCATTCTTAATGGTTTCCTGATTTTTACAAATAAAAAGTTAAATTTAACAGGTCCCCACTTAAGGCAGTAAGAAACTTTAAGGTCCCTGATTTAAACAGTAAAAATTTTCAACCCCCTGACTTTGACGGTTAATTCGTTTGAAACAAGTAAAAAGTAGACTAAAATTTGTAAAACGTAGACTTTGTATATTTTGTGTTAAAACTCTATAAAAGTCATAAAACTACGTAAAGCCTCACAAAAATCTACAAAACGTCAAGTCTAAACTGGTTTTTACTACTCACTTATTCGTGAGTAGTTTAGGGGGTGTGATTTTGTAACGATCAGGG